>JACCGJ010004164.1:0-37465 GCA_013407085.1 Atriophallophorus winterbourni | reverse complement strand
TCATGAAGTCATAACATATTTCGAATAGAAAATAATGTCTAAATTCTCTATACGTACCAAGTCACTAATGCAATAATGACCATCATTCAAATTTTTAATGCCAATAATATTAGACAATGTAAATAATTGGAGGGATTTTATTTATTGTATCAAATACAAATGTTGCAGCAAGGTAGTTTTCACCATAATATATGAACGTACACACAAATATACATTTTTCATTATTCAAGTTATACTTTATTCGTGATTATGATCCATTGACAAGCTATATACGTTTGTTCATTTATACTGAGGTTTAATTGAAATAATCAAATTGACCGGCATTTCTGGAAGCAATATGCAAGTAATAATATTGACATAGATAAACCGAGAGCGAGCAGAAATGACGTAACCATTCACAGGAAATATATAACCAGTGTTTTGATTTCCAAATATCACATAATTTGAGCCATTTGAATCAGATTAAAATCATCATTTCAACCGTGATGTCGAGTGCAACGCGAATTTAGCGAGAAAATCAGATAGCGGTTCCCATCATCGACAAACGCACGAAGAGCATGTTGTTTCCCTCATATTTATGGATAGATGTGTATAGAGATTACGTGGGAGTGTACTCATGGCTCATCACTTTGTTTGTGGAGATTTTGCGCCAAGAAAACGGTTTCAAACATATTTCAAATAGAGTATTAACCATCTTGGTTTTTTCAAAGACAGTGGAAGTGATAAATGTTTGGGTATTCGTGAACCAGTGCATGTTGATAGTACGAATAACTGTTACACACTTTATTCAAATAGAATGGGTCATGAAATATTGCAAACTCACAAATTTTCATCAGACTAACGATATTTAGCGTTATGTAACCGTTTCTCTCAGGTCTGGGCTGTGTTCAGCTTGTTATATTACGTCGGAGCACAATTCAGACGATCCCAAACCATCAAAATCTCGACCACGCCTTAATGACGAGCATAACAAAACTGATGGTACAAAACACGTGATCATTACATGATGATGGAATATCATCGAGGTCTTTAAACCCGTTTGATGCCACAAATGTTATCGAGATCTCTCAATAATAAAATACGAATTCAAACTCTGCTAAGCATGGATTTTAATTGGTTTCATTCGATAGTGTTATATGATAAGAATACATTTAGAAGCTGAGGTATATTGAACTAAAATATGTTCACAAAAACAAAATCTGCGATGGTTTGTTACTTGAATTTTTGACATAGTTAATAAATAATGTCGTTTCGTTGTATGATGGAATCGAATAAAATCTCAGCCACCGTTTTGTTGCATTTTATCATCCTTTTAACTTACAGATAACATTCGAATGCTCTAAAATAAATGATTCACATCAAATAAACTGCAAACAATTTATTGCATTCATAGATTGGCTCTCACCACTGTATGGCCCGATGGTTATTCGATGAACGTTCTTGATTCTCCGGATGGTGGAATCATTCAGGTCACGGATAAATTTAATGGCCTGCAACCAATCGGGTTCTAGCTTCGTTGGTTTGGGATCCATTTGTACCTCCATTTTGTAGGATAAAGCGCCTGTATCACCAGCACTGAATGCCTCGATGCCTCTAGAGACGTTTTCGTGACGAATAATATCCTTCGGAAAAAATTTAGGGTAAATGTTTTTAGCGCTAATCACGAAAATTAGAGATGAATTTATTAAATGTTCATCTAAGACGGTGCATTCATAAGTGCATTGCCTCTTATGTTTATGCTTGTGAAATTCCCTCAGATTTGATACAAATCTGCACATTTGAATTAACAATGCTAATGTATTGGCATATTAAAAGTTATGAACTCTACAAATATTTGCCGAGCAATAGATTAATGTTGGTTTCGACACAGATATATTTTGACATTGTATGAACTATATTTTTGCTATTTAGATTTTCAATCGTACTAATTATTTTACCCAAACATAATCTATTGTTCACTGCAAGCATATTGCTCAAACACACATGTATTAATTTGTATTTATATGTGCGTGATTTAATATTGTGTAAAATAATATACTATATCTGCGAAAAATATACGAATAATTTTGAATTTTTTATTACAATCGTTTAGCATCGCAAAAATCAATTATCATTTTCTTGTAGTAAAAAACAGTGAAATAATTATACAATTGTATTTTTATTTACATAGAAATTAATTTAAAGCAAACACTTGCATTATAACACAGTGCAAATGTTCATTCACCTGTTTTTCATGCAACGAAAGTTTCTTAATCCCCACATCGAATGTGATTTCTGCAGCATGTATATATTGATAAAATTAAACTTGGTAACAAAAATGTGAGAAATATAATGCTTATATAAAAGCAAAAACTTTCGTAACATCTACGAAATGTTGGTACAATAAGCTGATAAAATCTGTGTTTTCAATTCATTTTTTATTCGTAATTTCTAATTTTATTTCGAATTAAACTGAAATTTTATCTAAAATATGACAAATGTAGCGATCTGAAAGCCAATTTATCTGGCAGGAGACACATTTAAAATATTTTTTCCATTTATCCAGTAATGTGTGCACCACATTAAATTTCCAACGATTTACAAAGCAATCTTCTGACAATCTACAAGATTTTGACTATACAAATTCAACAAATTTTTGATAGCTGGTTGTATAACTTTGCAATTTCATTGTGAAAATTAAGTATAACCATTCGCTTTACTACTCGCAAACTATTTTTGTAGAGTTGAGAAACTTGGCATTTATTTATGTTGTGTTTTATAGAAATAAGTTTCATAATATTTAAATTGGATCCATTAGAGATGTGAAACACAAGATTGGTATTGAGTATTACCAGCATTTGTAATAGATTTATTTCTATAAGTTGGTTAACATAGGTAGTATGATTCTGGAACAATAAAACGTTCGAGAACTACAAATTAAACATCACATTGAACAACTTACTGATAATACGTGAATTTTGATCTGTTATATAAAATCAGGAACATTTGTTATTGCAAGATTGAAGGTTTATTATTAAAATACGGAGAAACAAACTTGAAAAAAATAGATCAGCATAAAACGTTTGTACGAAAATAATTATTTTTCTATTATTTAGTGCAATTTACTCTTTGTGGCACTACTCTAATCATCATAAAGATTCAATGAACCTGAATACTTTGCTTCACTTTCACTTCCGTTTGTGTGTGTTGATCCACCATACCTTTTATTTCACCTATTTTAGGCCTAGTCTAAGCAGGCATACAGTGTGACACACCAACTTAAATTTAGACGCTCGATTAGATTACTGATATTACGTTAAGGATTATCGTTCATTTGCAACTGAAAAAAGTTAAAATCGTTCACAACTGAAATTAAACTCAATTTTGAAAGCGTTATTTGTCACAAAAATTTAATCAAAAAGAAGTTAGAAACGACGAGGTTGTACAACACAAGTTCTCAACCGCATGTGCTTAAAGCAATGGTCATCAACTGAGATCCTCATTGGCATTCATTTTCATCACACACAACGTACATCCGATAACGTGCGGCTTTCAACCATCAGTTAAAGCGAATACGATCATGATCCGCATTTTAACCAAATGTACAGGCATAGCGGTCTTGAATATAAGTTTTGCTTTGTAGAGGAAATTATGAAAACTGCTCAAACTGCCATGCAATTTGCGACTTTATCTGGGTAGTGTCACCATGCGTCTCAAATTATCGATACTAAATTTATCATTTATAATGTATTTTAGTTTCCTTACCGAAAAGGTATTTACCGTTCAAGTCAACATCAATATAAAATTTAACTTGCAAATATTTTCGGAATAAGTATTATATGCTGCTCTGTTACTATATACTGATTTGCATACTTCAATATAGGTTTGAAGAAAACATTAAAACTACCTTCGAGCGATGTTGAACTTGAAGTTGTAAATATATTTAAATAGTGCTCACTGCTTTCTACCACGTCTCGGAAGGCAACAGCGCATCGTGTGTTAGCCTCACGTAAGTTGACGGCGCATGCTTCAAGCTGGTGCAATCGCAACTCTGAAGCCGGGCATCGATAATAGCAAAAAATCTGTTCATCGTCTTCTTCTACCTCATAATCCCACAACTCACACTTTGTTTTGTTTGTTGGTGCCTTGAAGAAAAGAGCAGGATATTTAAAATAGAAAACTTACTTAACATATACGTTTCAGAAGGTAAAATGTCAGTTTAGTCAAGTCCGGACACTGTCAGATTGATCTGACATAATTGAGATCACGTTTTGCCGTAAGCATATCAGTGCAAATACTAATTGTTAACGCATTTTCAGAGCAAGTGACTTTCGGTTCGGTTCAAACGTTTTGTATTGAATATATACTAAAGTGCAATGAATGGATGCAGACACATGACCATCTTTCGCATGCCAATATCTTGCAAATACGTTCGATCATGAGATCCCTGTCGCTGATGCAAAGAATTCATTCCAATAAACACTTTCAAATTTGACATGTTGACGTTATTGTAAAAACCAAAAAAACAAAATACATTTTTCTTGTTGTTTGCAACATTTCATCTTCCTTCTACTTAGCGATCTCGGATTTAAATTCCATGATATCAAGTAGACGGTTTTGCACAACTCTTCGCAATTGAGTCTAGTATTTATTGTCTGTATTATTATACGTTTCAGAAAACGAACTGACTTGGGAAACCAAAATCTAGCACAGTTTGTACATATATGGGTTGAGGATAAATAACAATAATATTGAATATAAGAAATTAATAAGTTATATTGAACATTACATTGAATGTGGAGATTAAAACGTGATCTCAAATTTACTTTCGAGAAAATTATTTAAGTTCGGATTGCGGTGAGCTATAACGAGAACGTGAATCCGCTTACTTTAATTCCACATTCCGAAGTGGCGTCTTGAAGGTTGAGATGTAGTTGCGATTTGAGTTGCAACTTTCCAGTGGGGCCAAGTTCATTCATTAAAAGAGCAAAGTAGGCTAAAACGGAATGGAAATCATTAGACTTTAGGAAACCTATAGTGGGAAACCTGATAATATAAACAGTAGGAGAGAACGGAGCCTTAGCATAAAAACATGGTGATGATTGTCAGATAAACAATTTGTTTAATATCACTAAAATCAGTTACTTAAATTTAATACGAAACACGTTATTTTAAGAAATACATTTCCTTTTATATTTGACATCGCGGTTTACACTATAGAAAAAAACAAAAACAGCCAAACCAGTCAATATGATATTGCTAAGTGTTTCTTAATCTGTTTACATAAAAATGTTCTGCTAATTATAAACGTTGTCGTTTACCAGAATGAACTGTTAAGATGAAAATTGTCACGATGGTGACCAAAGACCAGCGCACGTTCAGCATTTGCAAGATCATGATCCAAAGCGCTCCTGACTTATTTTCATTGATATATTTATTTAGGCATATGCTTATTTTGATTGGTTTATCAAATTTGTGGCTTGATAGGGTGTTGTTTTGAGCGAATCAACTTAATTTGCAAACATGTTCCAGACAAGTACGCCACACATAAATAACATTAGGA
This sequence comes from Atriophallophorus winterbourni, assembly GCA_013407085.1. Taxonomy (NCBI): domain Eukaryota; kingdom Metazoa; phylum Platyhelminthes; class Trematoda; order Plagiorchiida; family Microphallidae; genus Atriophallophorus; species Atriophallophorus winterbourni. The sequence continues at coordinate 31,923 of JACCGJ010004164.1, read as the reverse complement.
TGAAGAATCGGTTCAACTCCTCGCGCCATGCTCTTTTTAAATGTACATGCACTTAAGGGTTTGAGCTACATATCCTCATTTCCCTTGTGGAGCATGTGTATTTTTCACCTTTTTTTATGCTTCAATTTTCGCTACACATTCTTAACACAATATATGTCCATACTAATTTAATAGAATCACGTTCGATATCGACCACGGATGTGCATCACAAACGCATAACATTTTTTTGAATCTGAAGGTCAATATCGAAATATTTTATATCCATTTTACCGCCGTCCTTCAAATATTCTTTATTGATAAAAAACGTTATAGCAAATTGTAATATAAATTTGCTCACTTATCACTATTTTTCGACGAAACACGTTTGGGTTAGAAAACAGGTTTATCTGTTTAAACAAAGTTCCACCTAATGAAACTAATTCGACCTTAGATATTCCATGTATACTAATATCAAATATGAGATACATGTTGAATTTCATTGGAATAATCAGTTTTTACTATACAAAACATCATTATATTCCTTCTACTAGCGACATCAAGCGTTTTGATGAATTTTGACGAAATTTAAGTATGTACGACTTACAAAATTCAGTTTTTTAGGTTAAATTTGAAATTACCCGAAACAGTGCAAGGAATTCACCGTTTCGTATTTCATAAAATTAAGGAACATTTGGAGCTTGCGAAACTCAGCATTTCCATTGTTTACATAGAAACATATTGTTGAATTTCAGAATCAAAACGGTTTCGCGATGACGGAAAACAATATAAATGTGGACAAAATTAGTTCGTTTATAAGTCGTTTGAATAATTGACATTGTTTATGGAGATTTTTGGTTGCGTGCATATACACAATTTACATGAAACATTGAAAGAATGGTGAACAAATTGTGCTTATATGCAGATGTTGTATGAGGTTAGCAATGACAACTTTTCAAAAACATGTGTCCAAAAATATGTACATTGATTTAATGCCCTGGCTATGAATGAACATACTTATTTGCGCTCGTTTTGATCAAAATCGTCAAGATATCACTACATTAATTCAAGATTTCTACAAATGTAGCACACATTAACTAAAGCTGAAGGGAACATTTCGGTTTTCTACTAGGCAAAGGGATCAACGTATTACATGAAAAACCCTAATTATTCGTAGACTATCATTTGGTCAATTTCTATGAAGAATAGTCTATGCATAAACCTGGAGCAATATTGATAACCAAACGCCTTTTGTAGGAAACTGAAGGGTAGAACTTGGTCAAATCAGTTTAACTTTGATTACCTGTCCCCAGTTTTGAGTTAACAATCGAGAACGAGCAATCGTGATCGAGGCTATATATTTTGTTCTTTATGTGTCATGGCAGAACATTTCCATTACAGCTGACTATGTTTCCACAGCAAAAATACTCCTTTGATTTTTAGCAAGAAATTTTTGAAGGGACAACATCATAAGCTGGCTTATCCTATTAAACATTTTATTCGGTTTATCCGCGGAATGCTCGTAAAGAAGGTTTCTTAGTGACAAATACAAATTACCTTATGATACAAGTCCCATTTTTGGTATATATATATATATATATATATATATATATATATATATATATGGAAGCGTGCAAGATTTTTGGTTTCAACGAATACACCATGATTTCACAAATAAATTCCATCTTCGAAAGCCTATTTAAAACATTCGTACAACGAAACTGTTCGTTACGAATCTTGCATTTTACGAACACTTGACACGTTTTCCGACAGCTAAGTTTGTTCAATAAAGTGCATACATACAACGTGCTAAATTTGTCCAGCCATTACCATACAACGCTCTGTCAATAGTGGCATGCAGTGCGCTAAGAATAGACCTGACACAAACAGCTTGGCGAGAAACAGGCAGCCTAGCCTACAATGTGCTAACTGACTCGCAAGCACACACATCAATATCACGTGAATTCTTCGTGACTGGTGGCTCCGTATGTGAAAGATGCCAGGAGTGCTCTTGATCTCTGCAGGAGATCTTTGGGATAGAAGGAACAGACGTCGAAAGCAAAAACTTGAATTTGTGGAGAGTGAAATCGAGGCGGTAGCGAAGTCAAAATTTGAACAGAAGATCATAGCCAGCTACTACATGAAAGCGTGCAAGATTTGTTTACTAATTCGTTTTATAATAAATTAACTATTATTAAAATAAACTTGGATTTATTGTTGTGATCTGTGTGCAGTGGCATCATCTAATCTCCAGATAGTTTATAGGCATGCAGAAACACTCAAAGGTAATACATTCTTACCTTGTTTACACGTGTACAAATAATCAGCGGCAAGATCACATGACAAACAATGCGTTTTACTTACAACGAATTCCGCTTTCAAACAAAGATTTTAATCCCAAGCGTTGTATCCCATATCAAGTTTCACCAAATTCGCCACATTTTGAATAACTAAGTGAAATGACTATCAACGAATACATGGTTTGGCGGGAACTTCGTCAACTAAATGAAAAGAACTCTCCATGCGCAGACAAAATTACCCCGCCATACTTCTCAAGTGTCGCGTTGCTTTGACTGCTCCTCTCACTTGCATATTCAATCTCAGCTCAAATGAAGGAGAAATACCACGGCAATAAAGAGCAGGGATGATAACCCCTATTTATAAAGGCGGTAGCCGTTCAAACACAGCAAACTATAGACCGGTTACGTTGCTTCCGGTGATCTCTAAATTAATGAAACCATTGTGACTGCGTGCATAAGAGAACATTCTGGAATCCAAAAAAATTCGACCGCAGCACAACACGGTTTACAAAGAAATCATTGCTGTTTATCTAACTTTTTTACAACGTTCCAGGATTGAACCAAGGCACTAGACGAAGGTGAGGCTGTACCTGCTTGCTGCATCGATAATTCTTTAGCTTTCAATAGAGTTCACCATGACATCTTAATAAAAAATCTCGATTCGTATGGAATAACGGGAATATTGTAAAATTGGATAAGGGACTATCTTACTGATAGACACGTCCGAGTTCGCGTTGTCTGCACATTATCTAGGAGAATAGAGGTCACGAGTAGAGTTTCGCGGGGCTAGGTGCTTGGAACTCTTTTATTATTGGTGTATATGAACGATAAATTGGAGAATATCAGATGCATCTTGATACTTTTTGCCGATATTATTGGAATTTGGAAACGTATCAGATCTGTCACTGAATGTATGGCATTACAACGGGATCTAAGCATCTCATTTTGTTGGTCCCAGTTAAATGAGTTACCATTTAACTCCGCGAAATGTAAAATGTTGCAACTTGGAAAATCTCTGCACCACAGGTATCAGCTTTGCACGCAAGATCTCGTCTGGACCACAGCAGAAAAAGATCTCGGTATCTGGACAGCATTGCCGGAAGCTGAACAATAAAGCTTGCCGTATCTTGATTCTTTTCAAAACAATATTCCGGATTTCAACACCTGAAAGCCCACCCCGGGTAATTACCACGTATATACGACTTGGTATGGAATATTCCATCCAAGTCTGGGCACCATCGCTAAGGAAGGATATGGAACTAATCGACAGGATTTATCATCGTGCTACAAATATGGTCTCCCTGTACAGAAATCTGCCTTTCACAGAGCGAATGTTAAATCTGAACCTACACGGATTTACCCAACGGCGGATAGGTAGTGACCTTATGTTGACCTTCAAAATCCTGCATTGTGTAAACCATCCCCTCAAACACTAGCTGAAGCCCAATGACCTTACTCGAACACGAACAGATTTAGAGGCTTTAGGCAATTCGCATTCTCGTTTGAATATACGTCGTATTTCCTTCTCCGTAAGAATTTGTTTCACTTAGAACTATTGAGGAAATCCTACGATCAAAATCTGTTGAGGTTTTCGCTTCTAAACTCGATGAGTTTATGACGAATTATGCGGTATGCGAGTGTCCCTATTGATTTTCGAGATATTTTTCATTTTTTGTTTTTTCATGTTCTATATGCCTTGCCATCATATGCTTATTGTTAAGCTTTATGCTTTGTTACCATACAATTTTCGGATTTCTAAGTTCTCATTTTTAGCGAGATGCGAATAAATGAGATTTGATAGGAGAAATCAAACATACAGAATAATATGAGTACAATGTATGCTATGTTTCATACATAAATACTTCGTTTGAATATTCTCAAGATACAATGAAATTGGACAGAGATTTACACGTTTCCCGGAAACCGTCCTGATTTTGCAAGAACGTATTGAGTCCAGGTAAAAAGATTCTTGACACAAGTGAATTTGAGGTCAGGGATGTGCATGCATAAACCGGAAAATTTTGATCGAATTGCATTCAAAATGTCTGTCAACAACGAGAAGAATTTCAAACACATACTAAATATTCTGAATATATGGCCCAGTTATCTCTCGATTATGTATAGCGCAATAGTGATAAAATTTAAATTTGCATATACTGTAAACTCTTGTGGAAAGATCCACAGGTAAATTATTTGTGATTGAGTCATCTCATCATCGTTTACATTTTGCTGGATATCTTTACCATGTCAACTTAAATCTTGTAAGAAATATAAACGAACTTTTTCGGAATTTACAATCATCGTCATACGTTTTTTTACCGAATTTGATGAAAATTAGATTTTTTGTTTACACATTTTATTGAAATTTGACTGCATGTCAAATTTTATTTAACCCGACTATTAAACTCATGTAAAGCACAAAGTCGAATAAACATAACATTCCCGTTAATAGTTTATCGTGAATTAATTTGGATCACTATGCACAACTGGAAAAATCAAAATGTGTGTATTGTTTGCAAACCCCATATCAGGTATTTGCGAAACCGTTTATTATGTATTCTGGTTATATGATTTGGGTAATTTGATTTGCGACACAACGGGAGAATAATATGCGCATATATGAAGGAACCACAAACATTCACTAACATTTATTCAAAATCCACGATCTGCAATTTTTTAATATCTCCTCAGTGTATATTGAGAATTCTCTGATTTTTCATCTTTTTCTCAACGTTATCGCAATGTTATCGGAAGAACTCAAGGTAAATGTTAGTAAAAAAATCGTGCGATTAATTTCATCGCAGATTTTTTTTCTGGGTCATGACACCTTAAAAAACCTGGGTGCACACGATGCTCAAAAAATCAATGATGCGTTAGATTTATACGAAAACGCTGCTTGTATACCTTTGCTTGCGAGTGAGACGTTTTGAGTGTGATTCTTACACGGTAACCTGTAACCAAGTTTAAAGTGTCATGATATCATGCGAGCAGTGTTTTTGCTGTACGGAGATTAACTAAATCTTTTAATATTTTGTTAAACATCAAATCAGATATATCATGATTCTTGGATTAATAATTAAATGATATTTGATTAAATGAAATTAACAGGAATGCAGATTATGATAATTTCCATGTTGCTCAATTTTTCTGAAATTACACATCACTGTGGTCAACCATAAGCGCAATGAGTGCTTGACCACGATTAACTATGTTAATCTGTGTTTGAACATCGTGGTCCGTTGTAGGAACGCTATGCAACAGTGGCATTCAATTAAACACTCGGTCAACATTTATCCACTGTTTCAAAGCTCGCTGAACCTAATCTTACTGTATTCACGTGTTATGGCGGCAAACAGCTAGAAACCGGTAGTGGAGTGTAACTTCGAGGATGTGAGCATTACTCCAATGTGGTCATCTGATCTAAATACCTTTCATTTTGACTATATGATATCTCAAATTCGAAAGTGGTGTCAGTGCATTCGGAGTATTTCTTTTCAAACTATATTTCGAGTATAAAACTCAACAAAATTGAACTGAATGTTTCGATGTGACGATCTTAAGCGGCCGATAGGTCGATATAATTGATATCACCGAATTATGAATGAACGATAAATCAAGACCTTTCTTACAGTGAGAAATCCATCAAGATTACTCTGCATACAATCCAACAAACATCGGTATTTCATATTGTCACTAAGAGGAAACAGGCACATAAATGTGCTTATAGATGTCAGACTGCTTCACCAAGAAACGATCAATTACTGACGGACACATTGGGAGTACTGAAAGTGTAATGAAACTCATTGCTTATTTTTCGAGACCCTGATATCCTGGGCATCGATCAGGCTGCCAGATTTATTCCACAAGAGTCAGCTGAATCGTAATATTAGGACTGGTTTCATATCATGGTCTTTCAACAGCCTGTCGAGTAACCTGAAATATTCAAGTAAATTCACACTGCATTAACTTTGAATTTATATTTTTATATCTCACGAGAGAGATATTTATGAGATGAAATATTATTTGCTACTAGAAAAGAGTGAACACGCTGTTAAACCTCTCGACTGAATTTTAATCAACCCTAGTTACCAGATAAAAATGTCCGTTAACTTTGGTCAAATAGACATCACCCAAATACAATGAATTTAATTTGATACTTAACTCGTGAGAGTTCAGTGTAGTAACCTTGTGATTTATTATAAGAAGGAACTTTCATAACTTTAGAAATAATTAACTTTTTTACCACAAGTGAGAACGCGAGGAAATATTCCGGGTGGAGCGCGTCAATTCGCAGAGCGGTCAGATGAGGCAACTGTTGCTTGAGGGCTTTCGAATTCTCCGAACAACCATTTCCAGATTGTATTACATACAGACCAAAAATTCGGATGTTGCGCTACAAAGAAAAGTTGAAATAGTCTTCCAATCTGGACTTGCTGGAAAACCAAAATAATTAACTTGAAAACTTTTTAAGTGTATGTTTAGTCCGGAAGATATTTAGGAGTGAAAATAGGTACGTTACTGCTGATTCGTGGCAACACGTCTATGACTTTACAAGAAAAAGACTATGGTTTGCAGATATTTATCTTGTTATCTCTGTGGAGTGTAATCAAATAATCATCAACACTTTTCTGGGGATGTTGAATATATCTATGCCAAATGGTTTTGACGATTAACATTCGGATTCAACCACCCGCTAATATCGTTAGCCTTGCAATGAGCAATAATTCTTACAGCTTACTTACACCAATATACACTACTCAATGATTAAAAACAAGCGGCCGTATTAGCCATACACATAAAGTGTCCCAGTCATTATGTACACAACTATAGGCCAGTAGGCCTGACAAGCATTCTTTGCATGTGCTTGGAAAAAAAATCATTTGGCACCGGATATGTTACCACTTGGTAGCCAATTGCTCACTATCTAATGCTCAGCACGGAATCTGGAAAGAAATATATTGTGCCTATCAATGTTTCGAGCTTTCTTCAGGAATTCTTATAACAGCTTCATTGAATGGAGAAGAGCCGGAATATGCTACCTTGGTTTTCAGTAGGAATTTGACTCAGCTAACCACACTTAGTTCGTGCGACATCAAAGTTTAACTACTTCAGTAATTAAACAGCTCCCTAACCAATCTCACTATTTTAAATTTGTTAGGAGAAATCAATTATATTCAGTGGGTGTCTCAAGTCTCAGTGCTTGATCAATGACTTTTTCTTATTTTTTGGCAGCCCAATCAAGTTATCGTTGCTTATGATGTTAAAATCCTTGGAACCGACAGTGAACATACGTTTATCTGTAATTTAGAAAAAAAAGTAATAACTTGGAATTCTGTGTTCAATCCTAAGCGCAGTACTCGAAAAAAGATATCGCATGTCTCGAAACGGTGCAGCTCATTGAGACAATGATGGCTAAAGGTCAGACAGATAAAACAATTGAATTCTTGATTTCATTCGACGGTCAAGAAAACGTCCTATTTTGAGTGAAGCGCGAAATCTTGAGGTATATCAGAACCAAACGAGGATTTGTCAACGAGAGCGGTACTGAATTGAGGCAATCAAATTTAGTGAAAACATATATCAATAATTGTGATCAACCGGCTCAAAATCATTGACAATGTCAACATGATATCGAGTGGCAACAAAGTTGTCAAAGTTGGCGCAATCTAAGATAAGTTCGATTGTCCAAACGTCTCACTCAATCGAGAATACGACATATTGTGCGCAGCAAATCGAGATTAAATTAATAAAAAAATATTCATAAAACAGTGGGGTAATGACAGGTCAGTTAAGAAGTGTGGAAAATGATATTGACGGAACAGAAAGAAACAACACCTCCCTACAACCACCATGCCTCCCTTTCTACGCTGATTTTTAATTCTTTCTATCCTTTTCTCGATTTAGCTTCTGTCAAACATCCATGAACGTCCTGCATGTTTCAATTCACCTACTAATAGAGGTAGCAACTTGAACGATAATTTGACCACTGATTTTACCCAGACTGATGTGAAGACATGATTAGGAAGTCGGTTGTAGCCACAACTTGGTATTTCCTTGGAACCTGTATTTCATTTTTATTCGATGAGGGACTGTTCTGGCTGCTAATAAGTCCGTTTCACGTGAAAAGTGACACAGTCTGAAACGTTGTTATCGTGCAACATTGGACTTCAAGGTGTCACCAATCACGGTGATCAGTAGTTATGACGCAATTTAGATTTCCGGTGGCCAAATCCGAAACTTTGTGGTGCTACATCGAACTATCAAGCGTGGCCGATCAACGCGATCAGTATATATTCCCGTTCGAGAACCCATGCGTGTGACTAGGAGCAAAATCTCATTATTGACGGAACACCTTTCATTGGAACATGTGCACATCTGATGGAATATCTAAAGAACGAGAAGTCAGCGTGAAACGAAAGCCTTGCTGACTTTGTTAGGCGGTTTTGTTTCTCTCTGCAACGTCAATATCATTTTCAACACTCATTTTATTACCTATCATGGCCTTATCGCCTCAGGTGCGATTTCAGTTGCAACCTTCCACGAAATGATTGCAACTGAGCTTTTTCGTTCATTATCATGGGTTCAAACTCCGTCTACATATGGGTGGGCTCATGTGATTGAAATGTTTTGGTTGTGCCAGGCTTATTCAATTATGACATACAAGCACAACCTGTTAACATTCGTCCACTGTGTGATGGAAATGCATGCAAATACGTTTCTCCGTTCATCACAATAAATGGTAAAAAAATGCACGACATTTTACATTCACTAGCGAACCATATGATAAATGGCATTGATCGTGAAAAAGAATTAATTTGATTTAGATAAATCGTTTCATTTATCGCATCGCCCAATTTACGTAAAGTCGATAATGAGATATATCTAAATTTTGTTATATGCGACACAATTCAATATAGAATAAGTACAGTTATTTTCATACTTACCAAAAAGATAATTATACACAACAATATAATATAACTCAACATAAAATGTAGTATTGTTTGGAAAAATTCAATAAAATATGGTATTGCTGACCAAAGCTAAGCGTTTGCTCACTACCTTCGGTTTCCAAGTTGATTGAGAGATTAAACCTCAAAGAACTCACATGATTAGCACTAACTTTTGTTAACTATAGTTTTAATTAATAAGGGCTTCCACATTGACAGCGAAAAACATCTATCTATATGTTCATCATGTTTGACCATTGAGCGATATCGACAATGACTATCGATTACTTTGATGTTAAAACCAAATGTTTTTAGTTGTACATCGATAGATTTTATACTAGATACGGGAGGCGTTGTATCACTCTTTATCCCGAGAGATCTAATGCATTTTGCACTTCATGCGGAAGTCCAAGCTTCCAGCCTCAAAAAGGCAGTGGCCTGAAATAGATGCAGACATTCGCAGAACTGCTTTTTTTGTGAAGCTTATCATTATACAGTTTTTCGACAACCATCCTAATATGCGCCATGACAATTTGCATATGAAGCTTGGCAGCGCATTCATGTGAATTATTGTGCACCATTTGCAAACAAGTACTATGAATCGATTATGATTGATTCTTATTCATAATGGCCTGATATTTTTTACGCGAAATACAAATTCTAGTTTTACTATACTCGCTTTTCGGAAAGTATACATCTGCAAAAAAGTACCTATTGCTGTTGTTAGTGATAATGGCATTTCTTACACAATGGTAACATTCTCTGGATTGCCGACACTCATTTGCTGCACCTAGTCATCCACAATCGAATGGATAACCTGAAAATTTGCTATGTACTTTAAAGCGAGCAATGTCTTCTTGTGCAGCAACTACATTTGAAGAACTTGATCGGTATGTTCAAATTTTCTCATTGCAATATCAGAATTTTACTTATGCAACTACCGGATTAACTCCAGCCATGTGCTCTTAATCAAGATTCTTGAGATCAAATTTTCTGAGTCCAGGATAAGCCGACGTTTTATTTCATCTTATCAATAAGTTCCGGTTTCGTGCTTGGCAATATCGGTAAAATCATGGTAACAATGATAGATCTTGGTGATAAATCAATGCATTGCCGTGATGTGGATAAATTACCTTTCAGAGATACAGGTTAGTCATCTTCCGATTCTGATTGCATTGACGATCATAACACGACGTTCGCAAATACCTCTGGAATTGCTGAACCGAAAAGAGTGTTAATAATATGAAAAAAATCCATAAAAACAAGCCCTACCAGGATTATAAATAGCCAGGAACATTCGAAAACTTTGGCGGATGATATAATTGTAATTTGGACTACCAATGATTTTATAATACGCACCTGATTATTATTTGCGCAAATCAGGATAAAAAATGATCGATATTAAAGAATACTTCGTAATCAGTAGCTTTTTCTGATTTCCAGTTCAAGGTTTAGTACAGGTTGGACCTAATTCGATTATTCAAATGGTACACAATATATGCACTGCTTATGAGCTTAAATAGGAGCGTCACTCGAGTCCAGTGATTCCAGTGTGGGCCGGTGTGATAAACTTTGAGTATATTTCGAAAGGCTTGGTACTAATGATTAGTCGCAAATTATAATGAACGAAATATACAAATACTCTGGAAGAACAATGTCAATTAATTTGTATCCGTGTTAGCTTACACTATATCTTATGAGAATTACTGACACGGACGAACAAAACAGATGTTTCTGATTTCTTTTCGTCTAGTCGAGCACAAGACGATTCTAAAATGTGCCAGTCTTCAGAATCATTCATGAACGCTTAAATGATATCGGGCAAACGATGGATGTTAGCTCAGGCCGTACTCCGTGAGACTACAATGGCGATGATCCCTCGGTTCAAATCAGACCTAAGACAGGATATACACTGCTGATGGACTCAAAAACAGCGTCACTCGTGTCCAGTGCTTCCAATGTGCATCGTAGTTTTAAACCTTTTGAATATTTCGATGTACTTACTACTGATGAGTAGTCGCAAAACATAAAGAACGAACTGGCCAAACATTCTGGAAAATGAATGCCATTCATATCGAATCGGTGTTAGATTACACTCTATCGGATGAGAAGTACGACCAGTTGATCAGATCGGTTTGACAAACTGAACAGATTTTGCAGGTTTTTATTCAAATTTTTGGGCATATGACGCTACTAAAATGTGCCAGTCTGGATCAGAATTCATAAAGACCTAATCGCAATTGGTCCACTGTTCACTGCTGATGAGCTTAAATAAATTCTTATAAATTGCATCATATTAATTTGTTAAGTCAGACATTAAAGTTGCGCTTCTATAACCGATGACGCCATATTGCTTTATTGATTTCTTATTTCGTTATCTCTCACATGTCAATCACCGCTCACTTATTAATAACCATAAACTCGTTGTCCACGCGTGGTCTTCGTGCATCTGTGGTTGTCCCGGTGTTAAAATTGCATGTTGATATAATTGGAACTTACGCAGTCCTAGGAGAAATTCCTCACTATCCACTACAAATCGGTGAGCCCGACCTGTTCGAACGCAACGCACGCGCTACAAGTGCGTTGTTGAAACGCTTCCAACTATCATCGCCAGACAAGTTGCTGATTAAAAATACGATGAACCCGCCACAGATCTTTACTATCAGATCAAATCTGTGATTATTTCTTGAATTGATTCCACCTACGGGCATAACTTGCGAAAACTGTTATCCAGGTCCGACCTAGGGTATCGAACACCTTCACAACTCTTACGACATTTGTTACAGTTACATGGTATACGAATACTACGACAGATCTCGTTTCAGTGTTTGCCGAACGTTTTACACAAAGTTTTCGTTAGCATGGTGAATAACAGTAACCTAGACAAGCTTACTCAAGTTGCAGATAAATTTTATGAAATCTCTCTTGACACATTATTCTGCGCAGTCAGCCAACACATTTTCACTCTTTGTACTTTCGGCGCAGATTTCAACAAGGATATATTTCATTTAAAATCACGGATCAGCGATTTGTCTTTACAAACCCAGCACTCAAACAGAGGTCAAGGCCATTCTGCCATCAGAATGAGCCCCATGCAGCTTCAAGTCACATCATCACAATCAGGTAAACCGTATGTAGCAGTAGAATCTGGAGCTCTGTCTGACAATAACACCAGCCACTAATTCGATTGTCGATAAACCTCAACATATGGAAATATAGGTAAAGCACTTCTCCTATATCCACTCTATGGATATTACTGTTTCACCACATGTGCTTTAAAAAGTGGAGCGGTTAAAATACATTGAATATCTAGAAAACCATCTACTCTTGATGAGCTTGATAGGACACCTGACCGGTTAGCAAATGGAAAAGCTTCTGGTGACGACAGACTTCTGCCTGAGCTATTCGAATGCTGTAGAGCAGCATTTTTACGGACTGTTCGCCGTTTGCTTATTCAGTACTCGCAGAAGGAGTATCCCACAAGAGACGCGAGACACAAAGCTGATAATAATGAGGGTGATCAAGCCGACTGCTAAGATTACAGTAGAATCTCTCTTCTTAATGTTGTAATCAGATAGTTTGCTAAAGTCTTACCAATTCGGCTGCAAATTTTAGTTAATAAAATGTACCCGAAACTCAATGTGTCTTCCACAAGCGAAGATCAACCGTTGATATGCTCTTCTACAAGAAAAAACTTTAAGAAACGTGTCGTGAACAGCGTATGTCAACATACGCTATTTTTATCGATTCAACAAAGGCTTTCAACAGGAGGGTGTTTTTAGAATGCTTGACTTGATCGGCTGCTATCGGGCTGCTAAAAACTCATTATTTCGTTCCACTCAGGCATAAAGAGTTTCGTCCATTTGAACGCTTCCCAGTTAGAAGCCTTGAAAATTTGCCAGGAAGTCACACAAGGGTGTGTTCTCGCTTCCATCTGTGTAACATTTTCTTTGCTCTGCTTCTAAAGCACGCTATTGGGACGAGAACAGAAGACATTTGCCTACTGACGCAAAGTGATGGCAAGCTTTTAAAAGTTTAATCGGTTGAAACCACGAAACGAACATTAGATGTGCTTATCCTCGACCTGCTGTTTGGCGACGATACAGCTTCCATCGCTCACGCATTAGAGAACATCCAGTCGCTAATGGATTGTTTTTCGGACACATGCGAAGAATTTGGGCTAATAATCTGCATGAGCAAGACCAAATACATTGGTCAAATGGCAGTATAGCCTCCAATCATCACTATTGGAAACTGTCAGCTGGAACTAGACCATCATTTCACACATCATAGTTCAACCATTGCGAATAACCTCTCACTCGATATGCGGATTCGCAAATTGGCTATCATTGTGTCTTGATTGAACTCTCATGTTTGAGGTAACCGTGAGCTGACTGTAAAGACATAGATGAAGGTATAGAGCGCGTGCGTACTAAATGCTTCACTGTTCGGCAGTAAAACATGGACCACCCACGAAAGACACTAATAAGAGCTGAATGCTTTCCATTTTCGCAGCATTCGTCGTATTTTGATCATAATGTATATGGACAGATTGACCGAAGCCAAAGTGCTTTCAAAAGCTCGTCTACAGAGAATGTCCACCCTATTACGACAGCGAAGCCTGCGGTGACTTGCTCGTGTCTACGGAATAAAAAATGCTCGTATTCCGAAAGAGTGAGTTGCATTTACAATTACAATTACAAGTCAAACACTAGAAAGACCGCACTTGCGGTACAAAGACCTTTGCAAAGTAGATAAGAAAGCGCTTGGCATTAACCCGGCGAGTTGGGGAGAACTTGCTGTTAACCGCTTACATTGAAGGCATTGCGTAGACAGTCGTCCGCCACTGGGCAGAAACAGATACAGCTCTTGACTGCTGAACGCCGATCATGTTCCGGCGTGAAACTGACACCCTACAGCCGAGATCTGACTAACGTTGCAACCGCTGAAAGGTGATTGTTCCTCCCGAATCGGACTGCTTAGTCAGTCAAAAAGCTGAAAAACATTAACATGCATGCAATTATGATGTACAAACATGGTCTACATCGATCATAAGAGATTTTTTTCTTGAAAAATAAGTTGAAATTAGCCGCGTCAATAATGTATTGATACGCATCTCGGCCGCTGTGTCAACTTACGTTGACCTTATTTACTTGTATGAGATTGAAGTGGATACACACTAGGAAGAATATCGACCGTAGATGTTGGTTATTCCCACGAGACGTGACACACTGTAGGCGTACCATAGGCTGTTTAGCGGTGAGATGAAATCAGAGCTGATGGGTTAACTATTACCTAATCAAGTTACCTTGGTTTGACGATGCTTCGGGTCACAAGTGAATCGTTACTCAGAAACCTTTCAAACCGATTGCACTTAAATGTCATTGCATTGGGTTGAATTTTAGCTGTGAACGTTATAAAACTGACTTCAGTTACAGATGCACCAAATACCTCACCATCAGTTTAGAAATGTAATCAAGCGTATAAATTCAATTTGGTGTGAAAGATTTCATGCCTGAGTAGACTATGTAACCAAAACGGCAAATTTATCCTATGATGGGTTTGCTTGCACAAAGTGAAGAAACATTATAAAAAAATACTCAGATTTATCGCAGCCCACATATAATCAGACTAATGCCACATGTTGTGAATTGCGCAAGAATATTGAAAATAATAATTTAAACAAAAATTTTATTGTCTATTTATTCAAGTTTCATTCATCGTATTTCATTTCCAAATATTCAAACCTGAGGTAAGAAACTCAAACGCTGGTGCAATTGAAAAACCTGGAACAAGGCAATGTGAACCTTGATTCACACAAAAGACAAGCACTTCCTACTCTGAAACAAGATAAAAATATAGCCATTACTAATTCGAACAAAAGTAAATTATCTGTAATTTTGAAGAAACGCTTCTTAGACAAGCTTGGGATACATATCTCGGATCGCCATCATGATAATATTAAAATAAAATTTCTTTATGAAAAACTGCCAAATAGTAGTCCCTGGGTGTTGGCATTGCATTAAGATGAGTTTGGAAAAAGGTTTGTGGTATAACATGTATACCAAGTTCAATCTGAATCCTAGGTTATACGGCTATACGCACTATCGTTAAGTTGTTCACAGCGATATTCGATAATTAGTCAGGTAGCTTTTTTAGATTTCTAGCAACATACAACCTATGTTAACCTATAAATAAAATTCTGCTATATTGTAAATATTGTAAAACTGGTAATACTTTAAAGTATTTTTTGTTTCGAATTTCTAATTGCTTTAAGTAAAGAAATTAATAAAGGTAGTTCCATAGAACGCAACGCACTTTAACGTTCATTTTCTTAACTAAAACAAAATAGTTTGCAATTAGTAAGGCAAATAGTTTTACTTTATTTTTACAATAGAATTAAAATTATTATATGATATCAATTATATCCTTCACATATTTGCAAACAAGTTAATTTTAGCAATATTTACATACGCCAGAAATCAAATTCGATGTGGGAATTGAGAAACTATTGTTGCACGAAGAACCAAATGAGCATTTGATCTGTGTTATAATATAAGTATTTGCTTCGAAATACTTTTGTATACATAAAAACAATTTCATAATAAGACAATTGTATTGTGTTGCTCACAACCCCATCTCGTATATACCACTACCGTTTTCTGGCTGCTTGCTGTCATCAGGTATATACAGTAAGATCAGTTTTATTGAGCCTTGAGACAGCGAAAAAGCAGTTAACGAAGTCTAAGTGTTTGGCGATATTATATAGGGCTTTCACAAAAACAGGATGTTTCAATAGCAATTCGCAATAGAAATTCATGGCCAAGTGCTCAAATGGCATATTAAAGACCAATGTATTGCATTGCTCACATCCCTAACCCTTACACACCACTACCGGTTTCTAGCTGCTTGCCGTCATCAGGAGGAGAGAGTAAGATCAGTTTCAATGAGCCTTGA
Organism: Atriophallophorus winterbourni; assembly: GCA_013407085.1. Classification (NCBI taxonomy): domain Eukaryota; kingdom Metazoa; phylum Platyhelminthes; class Trematoda; order Plagiorchiida; family Microphallidae; genus Atriophallophorus; species Atriophallophorus winterbourni. The sequence continues at coordinate 15,743 of JACCGJ010004164.1, read as the reverse complement.
AACAGTGGAAAAGCATGAGATGTTATAATCAGTGAACTGTCGTTTGCCGGCGATGCAGACTTTATTCCTCACTCCAAAAACAAGCAACATTCGCTAATTGACTGTTTTTCGTCGGCATGCAAATAATTTGGGCTAACAATCTGCATGAGCATGACCACATTTCTTGGTCAATGAACTGTGTTGCCTCCAATTATCACTGTTGAAAACTGTCAGCTTGAAACAGTACACCATTTCACATATCTTGATTCAAACATTGCGGATAACCTCTCACTAGACACGGATATTGATAAGCGGATTTGCAGAGCAGCTGTCATTTTGTCCCTATTGAACTCTCGTGATTGGGGTAACCGCAAGCTGATGGTAAATACAAAGAAAATGGAATACAGCGCGTGCGTACTTAATGCTACATTGTACGCAGTGAAACGTGGACCACCCACGCAAGACAGGAACGGAAGCTGAATGCTTTCCATCTACGAAGCACTCATCGAACCTTGAACATATCGTGGATGGACAAAGTGACTGATGCTGAAGTGCTTTCAAAAGCTGGTCTACAGAACATGTTCACCTTATTACGTCAGCCTGCGGTGGCTTGATCATGTATGTTGTGGTTGACCTCTTCCGGTCGATGTCGATCATAGATGTACATCACAATCGCATGATGTTTTCATGTTCGAGTAAGTTTGAGATGAGGGTTTTCCTTCCCCTATGTAGACCAACTTCATGGACATATGAGCTCCACCTACCAGAAGCATGCTGCTTTTGAGGCGCCAGTCAGACGCCTTCGACCTTTCTTCTGTCAGTAGTAGCAGTTCCGCCGAGTTTCACAGGACCACGTGGCAGGAGCTGGACTTGTTTGTCAGAGACAGATGCCATTGGAGCATTTTTGAAATTGGGAGCGTATCTCAAAAACCTCCCCGGCATTGATAACCTTGGATACTTGGTCATTTATATAGAATGGCAAATGGTCGTATTCCGAAAGGTCTACTCTATTGTGGGTTGCGATAAGGAAGCTCATTATTGAGCAAATCGCACTTGCGGTGCAAAGACGTTTGCAAAAGACATATAAAAGCTCTAGTCATTGACCCCGAGAGCTGGAAAGACCTTGCTCTAAACCGCTCACTTTAGAGGCATTGTGTAAATCATCATCTGCAAGCTGGGGAGGAGAAGATACAACTTTCGGATTCTAAACGCAAATCACGACGACAGTTTATAGCTGACGCCCTACAACCGAGTTGTGAGTATCGTTACAAGCGCTGCAGGAGAGACTGCTTCTTCCTGACTCAGACTGTTTTGTCATTCAAAAAGCTGTAAAACGTGAAAATTCATACGATTTTGATGTATATCCATGGTCGACATCGATCTAATTAGGCCAAATTCAATTTTAATTTTATAATGAGTTCAGTGATTTTCAATACATGAATAAGAAAATTGATTATTTTCGACGTCAAATAATAATAATAAATAATAATAAAAGAGCAAAAATATTTGTATATTCTGTAGTATATTATTTCACACAATATTAAAACACGCACTTGTAAATGCAAATTAATTCATGCGTTTTTGAGCATTATGCTTGCTGTGAACAATGAATGATACTGGAATAAAATACTCAGTAGGACAGAAAATCTAAATAACACAAAAGTTATTTCATACAATGTCAAAACATATTTGCATGGAATCCAATAGCAATCCAATGCTCGGCAATTCTTACAAAGATTCAGAACAAAATTAATATGCCATTAGATAATAATTGCTCATTTAATATTCGTTCATTTCATTTACATTCCGTAATCAAATCTGACAGAATTTTCTAATCATGTTCAGAACAACACACGAAGCACTTCACTTATCAACCAACCGTCTTACATAAAGATTTAATAAATTTATTCCTAGTTTTCGTGATTAGAGTTTGATGCACATTTACTGAAAAATCTTAATTGAAAGATATTACTCGTTATGTGAACCTGTCTGGTAACATCAATGAATACCGAACTAGTTATCAAGGAGTTTTATGCTGCTAAATTGATGTACAGATGGATCCCCAACCAACGGAGCTAGAACCCGATTAGTAGCGGTCCAATACATGTAATGTGAAGGAATAAGCAAATGCAGCAGAGCAATCTATTTCCATAAATAAATCATTTCACACTTGGTCAACAAAAAAGCAGGACTTCTTTCGTGAGGAAATAAAAGCGATCAACCAAACAGAATCTAATCTATTAAATATATCATCACCACTAGACGCTTAGATGATAGCAGTGAGGGCGATGCCTATGAAGTCTACGATATGGATTCTTTTGAAAATAATTCCAATTGCTGAACCATGATGAACTTGTGAAAACGTTTCACACGAATCGAGCCACATAAGTGCTTTTCACTGAAGATAATAAAATACCTCTACACCATATCGATACAATCACTCACTGAACATGAATAAAAGAATATGTTTTAAAACGTTCGAAACCACAATTTTTATTGAACTCTTGAGATTTGTGGTAACAGTTCTATATAATGTTGCGTATCTGTGTATGCATTACGAAAGGATAAAAAATTGTTTGTAAAATTTCCTATATAGTAAGTTGAAATATGAAAATAACAAAATGTGTCAGCAAATACCTTTAAGATTATATCTAATCTGCATCAGTTAATAACCAACAGTAAAGAAAACAACATTTATTTCTACTCAATTTACTGAAAATTTTGTTGCGCCTACACACTAAAGAATTTGAAATGCTACCATTATTTGCACTCTGTAGATGACTGTCCCAGTTGCAAGGAAAAATAATCTTGTTTTTATGTTCAAATTTGATGTATAATTATTTACAAAAAACTTCTTTTTGTTCATCAGCATTCAATCGAAAATATAGTTCATGAGTACATAAATACAAAATTGTTTCGCGTGATTAAAGTCTTTCTTATAGCAAATAATTTGCAGTAAGCAATGACTTGAAATATATGGAGTGCATAAAAACAAAATGATGTTTTGTCAGCTTATGCATTGAGGTGCGAGGTCGTGTCTGATCATCATATAATTGTCATTCCAGCCTTGAACATTTTAGGGATTGATGCGCAAATGGTATGGTGGGACAGAGAGTTCCGTATGAAAAAAAACTCGAATAGAACAGAAGAACCTTCAACAATCCGATCTAGTGTGGAATAATTAACTTTTAGCTCTGAGATCTGCTATCGCGTGCATTTTGCCGATGAAACAGGTGTTCAAGTAGGTAATCCACTGTATGCAGAATGCCGAACAACGGGATCGAGTCACTTCTGAGACGACGGTACGAAAAGTCAAATAGGTTTACATTTGCAATCCTCTTCTCGTATAGCCTGTTATATATTCCGGTCACCAGTTTTGTAGCGTGATGGTATACGCGTTGCAGCAAGGTCATGTCATTTTGTTACAAATGTACAAATGTGTGATGTTTGCTCTGGATAAAAGTGTTGGATTATGAGTATTGGAGCAGAAAATTGAAGCAATTGACAAGAATGTGTGGGCTTGTGTTAATGGGTATATTACATCATCGAATCCGGTGGAGTTTTTTCTTTCTCGCCAAGTTTGAGGAGAATCAAATTCCAAATTCAGTACTCTCAAAATTAAGTAATGTATTGTCTGTGACGTGAGTTACGCGTAGTCCACCCGTTTCTTAATTCGAAAAATTAAAAACAACATTTGGGATATTCCATGGTACTTAATTTTATAGAAACGTCACAGCAATAATGGAGCCAAATACTCCAGAATCAAATCCGATTTAAACAAAAGACGATTAAAATGTCGTCCAAACTTTCTGTGACAATCAAAAATGACACTCAAAATAGCGTCAAAATCAAGCAAAATACTGAATCCCAATATGGCAACCAAATTCCGCAACAATGGCCGACAATGTCAGAAACAATAAATTAAAACAAACATTTGACCGAAGACGTGTACATAAAAGATTTACAATAACAGAAATAATTACAAAATGAAAACGTTTATATCAAAATACTGTAGGAAAATAAAACACAAGCAAAATCTATTTCACAAAATTCAGGTTTTTTTTAACTAGGTTCGAAATAAAAGGAATGTGGAAGGGAAATGAAGAATTTCAAACTACTTTGCACCTTGCACCTTCGACCAAATGCTCTCTAGGGCTTTATTGTACAACGGTTGTTCGACGAATACCCTAACGAGTTCAGAGCAGCAAATGACTTCATTTAGTGGCGAGTCACTTCCGCCACATTACATTACAATCATTGGATATCAGTAGCTTTTTATAGACAATGCGGTTGCCAACCGCTGACTCACCACATCTTCCAGTGATGCTTGTTGCCTTATAAAGAAGAGTTGTCCTGATTCTTACCCAAGTCACCATCCTCTTCTTGGGACCTTTCTTACAAACATACTTCCCGAATATCACGCCGGATCACGCCATCCTTTGTTCGTATTCTGACCGTTCGTACCAAACCATTATCACTCACTTTCGCTGTCTCAATAATACCAAGCGGCAACGACATTTTTGACAATTCTTCAGACACAACTAATAATAAATCACCGGGAATCAAATTGCGACGTGCGTTGATCCATCGTTTTTGTTCTTGTGTTCGTGCGGTGAGAACACTTACATGATTAACAACTGTCGAACACTCGGTTGGTCCCTGTAGCACCCATCCAAGTAACGTCTCGGTAGCGGAAGGCTGCTTCCGACCAATTAAATGTTGATCAAGCCGATGAGCAAAGTTAATTCTCTCCCCACATTCGCTGGAAACATCAGATCTTTCAAATGTGCATACCTCGTGCTAATCATATTTGAAGATTTCAGCAGTGCTTCATGTAAATTTGAAACCGTGTAAGCTTCGGCAACATGAATTATTTCATCACTGTCAACCGAATGCACATCGAAACTTAACAACGAACTTTTCAACTTTCAATGTAGACCACGTGTTGCTAGCGACACATCAACTGGCGCACTAGGCATACAAACTTTCTCAACAAAACTCTGCGAGATCAAAGTTGTATCAGAGCCATTTTCAAGTAACGCCACGACTGAAACAAGTCCAACTAGCGTGTCGATGTTCACTGTCAGATTGCCCAAGCTTACTGATGTACTGAGAGCAGTAACACTGCAGTTCATACTTTTCAGTTGCTCATTAGGACGATCATAATCCAGCGAAGAATGGTGTCGTCTAATACAACCTTCAACGAAACAAGTATTCGTAATCTTGCAATCAAATGCCCTATGAGACCGGCATAAGCAAACGTAACATATTGCATGCTGCCAGGCCATATTACATCTGGATTTTACGTCAGCCTCCTGATAAACAGGACAATCTTCTATCTTTTGAGGTCCTTTACATTGAAAGCATTCAACTAGCATTGGCCTCGGTTCTCTTGTAGTCATTAGCACCCCCTATCTTCTGGCATTCTGAGTTTCTCCGATAGCCTTGAAGAGACAGATGTTCTATCTATTAGCATGCCAAGTCTGCTCCTGGCAATTCTTGCTCTCCGAGATACGAATTCGATCATACTGGCAAAATGAACTACTAACCCGTCAGCAAGAATTGTATCCGCTGCGTCAAACCACTGCTGTTTTAACGCAACAGGGAAGCATTTTACTAATCCTTTCAAAGTTGGGAATGAATTCAAATCAGCGTCACACTTCAATTGCTTCAATGTTATTTGGCAATTTTCCATTTTTATGGCCAAATCAGACAAACCATCCACTTTGTTGGAATGTCTTCAGGCTTCATCAAGCAACTTCTCCAATGTTGACCTGGCAATTACATGCGGTAGCCCAAACAAATCTTTTGAAATCATCTTTGCCCGCGTTTAACCCTCAGTGGGTTGTAGCATGACACGTGCATCAATTGCTTCTCGACCCCTGTCCCGACAATCCATAAGCATCGACTCAATTTAACATTCAAACTGATCCAGGAAATTCCGATAGTCTATTGGATAACCGTCAAAGTAGGATAATTCTACTTTAGGCAATCTGATACTCATTTTCATCGCTGGTTACAAATAGCTCACCGTCGAGTCGAACCCTTTAGTTGTGCTGCTTGTTCCGGTGACCATGTTTTCTTCTTCAGCGAATCATCGTCGTTCCTTCGTCCAGCGCTCTATTGTTGATCTAGCATCATCTAAATCGCGCTTCAATTACAACACTAGTTGAGAACTCGCAATGCTATCTCTATCATCTTCTTTTCCCTTAGAAGCTATCTCAGAAGATATGTTAGGCATACAAGATGAAACAATAAACAAAAATTTTCCAAAATGACCAAAAAATAAAAAGGGACGTTACCAAAGATGTGATCGGGGATTGACTGTCAAATGTTCAATGTCACAACGATCGGGGAGTTCTTTGCCAATTTTGCTTAATATAGCTCCAATTGAACTAACTAAAATGCGTATTTTCTCCGGTTGAGACAAATACTGTGCCAGTCAGAAGACAAGTTGTGATGCCGATCCCATTGAAACGATCCAACTTGAGCACAGAACCGAATTGATGCAATTAACGAATTGAGTACTTCTCGCCAAGTTCGAGAAGAATCAAATTGCAAATTAAGTACTTTCAAAATATAGTAATGTATTGTCTGTGACGTGAGTTACGCGTAGTCCGCCCGTTTCTTATTTCGATAAATTCAAAACAACGATTGGGATATTCTACGGTACTTAATTGTATAGGAACGCCACAGCAACAATGGAGCCAAATACTCCAGAATTGAATTGAATCCAAACAAAAGACGACTAAAATGTGACAGTCAAAAATGACACTCACAATAGCGTCTAAAATCAAGCAAAATACTGAGCCCAAAATAGCAACTAAATTCAGCAACAATGACCGACAATGGCATAAACAATGAATGAAAACATAAGCTCCACCAAATATGTGAACAGAAGATTTCAAATGAGACAATAACAAGAATTAAAGTTCAAGTTCTAAATTCTGAAGAGGAAAAAAACAAAACCCAAATTCCAGTCACAAATATCGGTATTGTATGAAAGTCGAAAGTAGATAGGAAAAAGAAGTATTTCAAAGCTACTCAACATTTAACATGTCTCTTACACTGAGTGCGGAAAGTATGGATAACCACTGCACTGCGGGCATAAATAGCATTACTAATAAATCTCCACGGATGCTTTTTAGATGGAAAGCATTCTGCTTTCATTAGTGTCTTGCATGGATGGTCCAGGTTTTACTGCTGTACAGTAATGCATTTAGTATGCACGCGCTGTATACCATCATGTTTTTCTTTGAAGGCAACTTTTGGTTAGCTGACAGTTTCCAACACTAATGATTGAGGGCGATACTGTCTCTTGACAAGGAATTTGGTCTTGATCATGCTCATTGTTAGCCCAAAGTCTTTGCATACCGATGAAATACTGTCCATTAGCGAGTGGAGGTATTTTGGGGAGTGAGTTATAATGGCGTAATCATCGGCGAACCGCAAGTCAAGGATTACCACATTTCCTGCTTTGTTTGTGTTCTCAACCGGTTTCGGGTTGAAAAGCTAACCGTCAAGTCGCGTGCGTAAGTAACTACCTTCGGATCTCGACCTAAAAGCGTGCTTTCGAGTCAGAGCAAAGAAAATAAAGTTCTGTACCACTATACAACTGTTTCAGTTCTCACCGAACCTGATCTCACTGACGGCAGACTACTAGAAACGGGTAGTGTTCTGTAAGGGATAGGGTTGTTAGTACCATAATATATAGGTGATATTTTGGGGTACTCAAGGATAGTCTGTGCGACACCACATTATCGGGTGTGATGATAAACAATAACAGTCGCTATCAATTGATAAAAGTGAGTTTTGTTATTTGACTTAGGCGTATTAAACACATTTGACCAATTACGTTTTGTTGTAGAATACCTCGGCAAACGTGATGAACGTTGGACAGATTGACCTCAGGACCGAATCGTGCGCGATTATATGGTTTAAGTTGTTTCGAGAGTTGTGAACCCAGTGTGAACAACATGTGAGACGTTGAAATGAGAATCGCGGTCTCCATTGATTTTCACAACCCTCAAAATATCACGGTTCCATTCGCTATTTACCACCTTGAACTGAGGAAGCGCTTGTTTTCAATGCGACATTTTAACACCTATCAGTCCACAACGTATCAATCACTGCGAAGTAGAATAAACGTAACATAATGTCACCACAACAAGGAATGCTGACCTCTGCGTAACAATTCCAGAATCTCAATTCTCTTCTTCTGCGGCATCAAGTGTTGGCTCGGTGTGAGATCCGGATATAATGGATTGGCTTTCTCACGTTCCCGAATCTATGTCAGTCTATATGTTTTGATTTTATATCACAATCAATGAAACGTCCCAAGTTGAGTGACGCGCAAAATCCCAGAGGTATATCAGATCTTAAAGCGGATTTGACTATAAATGCGGTACTGTATTGAGGCAATCAAAATATAGTAAAAACATACCTCAAATATTGGGGTCAACCGGGTAAATCCGGGTCAATGTCAAAACAATATCGTGTACGTACCAAGTTACGTACACGAGTCAAAATCAAATCAAGTTCAAATGTCCGACCGTCCAATGCAATTGAGATTACGACAAATTGTGCGCAGTAAATCAAGGTCAAAATAAGCAAAAAGTGTCCGTAAAGCAATAGGATAATGACAGGTCAGAAAAACAGTGTGGAAGGCGATATTAACGGAACAGAAAGAAGCAACAATATGATGGAATAAAAACGGAGTATCAATCAATCGTTGAGCATCCGCATTATTATCATCATCCGGGAGCAAATTATACCGGTAGGAGGTGAATAATACTCAACTGTCATATGATCATGAAACGAGGAGATTGTAACATACTGCGCAAACTGTAGATAATGAAAAACAGATACAATGGTGCCTACACTTTGAGACAATCACACATTCAAACACGTTTTAGGAAGGAATAGTGACCTCAGTAGGGCAGCTTCGTTTCAGTTTACACTGCCATTCATCGTAACAAACTGTAGTTGATATTTGGAAATTGACCAGTTTAGCAGACTTTTACATGAAATCGCACTTGAATTGGTAAATTTTTCATCATCGTAACGATAAGGCATTTTCAGGTGATTTAACGGATTTTTTATAGTGACTTGCACGAAATACAAACATTATCAGCCGTTCTTGTTTATTCAAGAAAATAATGTGATGTTCAACACATTTTGACAAGACCTGCTTCAATTTTCACGGAAAATACGATACGACACATCTGGGTGATCGGTCGCTATCCTCAACGATACGTTTGGATGGCTTGTTTTTTTATTTATCATTCAAAGCCTACTGATGAGTAATAGGTAATATATAATATTAACATCACCCATTATATCAAATAATGGAAACAATGTACACTAGCTATCAACCTGTTATAGCTAAACAGTGATAATATCCTCACACGCGATAAAACTCTATTCTAATACCAATAATCTGTAGTCCAGTGAAACGTAGGATAAGCTTTCTCGATCAGTTTTATTATTCGTGTTTAAGCACGGATGAAACTATCTTGAGACGGACACTTTGTCATTTCGTTCTACAGAAATGTCGCTTAAACGACCAGCTTATTATTCGGGTCACGCAATATCAACTGTTTCCATAAAACGTTAGTTGCAAAGTGCCTAAATCTTGCAATTCCTAAGGCATTTATTCAATTTCACCCGTTCATTTATAGCATTGGATGATTATCCAGTAAATTCTCAATTACGTGTTGAATAAATCTTGTAGTCAATTAATCTTTATAACTTTGAGCTCAGAAATTTTAGCTTCATGTGCTATGCTAGTTTCTCTCATTCGCATTAACTGATTGTCATTCGTATGTGCCATATGTGTGACCTTGGGGTAAAATCTATCTGTTTGTTCCTTGAAATCTGGTCATTGTTTAATGACCCTGAATATCTGTTACGCGATGCTAATGTAACTTATGTGTCCGGTGTTGACTACGAGGATAATAGCAACCTTGTGGTGATTTGTTCGATTTAACTGTCTATTCGGCTATAATGCGTTTTCGGAAAACCAATCCTTCTTGATGCAAAATGTACGTAGAACTCTAGATGACTTATCAAGTTCAGAAGGTACCAAAATTTTCATTCAGAGAAAACAGAAGACGTCCAGGGCTTGATTTGAATACTCCAGAATTACAAACTAATCACCCAATAGGTTATACTGTTCAATCTGTTCACACCCGTTTTATTCTATTTATAGTTGAATAATCAGTAGCATCAGTGAATGCGTTCGTCAGACACGTGATTAACTCATATTCCTCTGTCAAATTCTAAATGTGAATGTCAAAATGCAAGGTATGGATGTTTCAGTGCGCCGACAGCATGGTAGTCACTATACAGGTATTACACCGACAGGTAGTCGTCTTTCAGGCCACATTCCCACAGCTGTTTCTGTGGACAGTATCGCAAAAGCCGTTTGTGGTCTACTTATATCGGTCAAATTTGGCGTCTTTTACAGCAGACCCGACATTATCTTGCCAGCCAAGTGTGCATTAGCTCGAACAAAGTGTATATTAATTTGAATAAGATGGACCTGTGTGAAAAAAATAAAATTTTCCACCCTGAGTTCAGTGGGAATTAGAGAGAAAACAAACTGACTTATTGCTCCGTTGTCTTTGCAAATCAACAACCTTCCCTATGTTTATATTTTGGAGTTTATATGTTGTGTATCGTTTTATGGAAGTTATGAGTCGGTACACGCGAATATGGATATCGTTCAGTAAATTGAGGTATGACTGAACTAGCATAAGCTGGCCACCATTGAAATTCATGGTTTAAAGTAATACAAAGTTTTAATCGTTCAAAAAGCAAATAATTTACAGTGAACGTAGATTAAAAATATAGGGAATGCATATGAACAACACAAATGTTTTATCAATATGGGAAGTCAGCTTGTGTAATTAGGTGCGAGGTTGTATTTGGTCAACATATACATGTCAAGTTCAGCCGTGAACATGTTCCGGCTTGATGCATAAATAATTTATGGTGGGAGAGATTTTCATGAAAAAACAAACTCGAACAGCAAAGAAGAACTTCGGACATTTTGATCAAGAGGCATACTAGTAAATCTTTTGTTTCGCTGTACGCTTTGTAAATTTGAAAGCGGCGATAATGTCGTAGAACACCGTTTGTACTGAATAAAGCTGGCATCATGACTATTTCACTAACTACCACCTCTGTTAAACGTGCTATACGATCAAAATTCAAGCTGAAGTTCGGACTTGACGAGAGTTATGTCAACGGCAATTTTTGGAGCATCAAAGCGTTTGATTCGCATGAAAGCGCTCATCGGAAGAAAACTATAAACGAAGAAATATCTTCCATCACAAAAATTCGAATACCAATTTCCCATTGGATCAGAGCTTACTGAACGTAATTTTATTGTCTCCACTTGATGTGGGCAAGCATTCAGCTATCGGGTGAGGAATTCAAAGTCGGAAGACGTGAGCACTCCTACAAGCGGCCATTCCCATTGATTCGTTCGGTTATCTTATATCCCCTGCGGGTCTCGGCTATTCAAGGGTTGGCAGTTAGGTGATTCGCCTATCTCAATCTCCACTTTATCTACAGAAACATTTAGCTTTGCATAGTTATTTGTTCATTGCATTGCTTACTTCGTTCAAATTACCGCTTGTAAACGCTTTTTGGTGGTCATTATAATCTGGAACAATCAGACGATGTCTTCAACCTCGATCACAAAGATTCTACTCCTTGTTTTGTAAGGAAATGGTGATTGACGGATCGTCCGAAATTTCAGCGCATTCTACATTTTGGATTCTATATCTTTAGATTTTGCTTGTGTGAATTTATCTCGCTATCGTTTGACTTTAATGGATCTTCGTTTGATACTTGATCAGTTTGTCTCTTAGATCTATTTTCGTTTTATTTTGTGTAGTGTAGACATTTTTAGTCGGCTATAGCTGTGCCAATCTTATTTATAGTGACTTCCATTTTTGGTTACCAGTGCTCTACAATTTTATTGAGTTCTGCTAAAATCGGTCACTTCCACAACATCAATTTGATTTTCAGGTTTCTATAGTCTGGTTTTTCGGAAAACATTCCCGAGTTTTCGAATTATCGAATCGAGTTTTAATCACGTGGAAAACATAAAGCGATTTGTCGAAGGTCATATAAGTTGTATCACTATTTAGCGAGCTGATCGAGAAAAACTTCTCGCTGCTCAGACTGAATAAAAATACGAAAAATATGAATGGAGTACCGCAATAAGAATTTCATTTAACAGTTTTGATATAACACTTTCCAAGAACTTGACTCAAAATCATGAGAAAAGCTAGCTTTCTTCTGCTCACAATGGCAACAGAGTGGAGCATTGATGTATAAGGACTGTATGAGGAACGTTCTATTGAATTACTGCTAACAGCAGCTCAAACATGCACCGAACAAATAACGCTGTTCGCTACGCTTTTGCTTTGATCATCATTTATATCATCATCATCATGGGCAACAATATACTAAAAGTAAGTTCGAATTTGACATACAAGGATGCCGGCCACCCAGAATTTGTCGCAATTTTATGGACCAATGAGAACACGCTAACAACGAGGGCATGCAAGTATTCTAGCGATGGGCAGAACATTTTGAAGCACAGTTTAACTGGCCTCCTGCACCCACTGATTTTGAGAATACGGAACTCTGTACCCCATGGTCGATTTCTTTTGAGGCTCCGACTCAATCAGAGATTTACAGTGTATTCCGGAGCCTTAAGCGCCATCGGGCATCAGGTGCTGATGCTTTGCTTTCGTCATTGTTCAAAGATGGCGGTTTCGCTTTCGTTCGCGAACTTCAAGCGCTGTTCGTCAACATATGGGCTAATAAAAGCGTTCCGATCCCTTGATGAGAATCAGTAATTGCTCTGATTTTCAAAAAGGACTGCGCAATCCCTGTGAAACTCATCGGGGTATCAGTCTCATTTCAGTAGCTCCTAAAATACTGGCTTCCATTCTGCTTCACCGAATGAGTACCAAACGGAAAGAGCGAATCCGTGAAGAGCAAACTGGGTTTCGTGCCGGCCGAGGGTGCACAGATCAAATTTTCACACTCAGTCATTTACTGGAGCAACGTCAGACTTTGGGTGAACCAACTATCGTGGTATTCCTTGACATCCCAGCGGAATTCGATTTAATCGATCGTGAAAGTATTTGGAACTGTCTGCTGAGACACGGAGTGCCCGAAAAGTATGTTTGGATCATGAAAGCATTATAATGCCAAAATTCGAGCAGGCTTCGAGCGAACGGACAATTGTCATCTTCGTTCAATATCTCCAGCGGTGTGCGGCAGGGCTGCCCTATCTCGCCGTTCAATTTAACTTCGCAATCGAAGATGTCCTGAGAAAAGCTTTAGCTGGCCTAGTGGGCACTGGTGTTGAACTTCTGCCGGGTGAGCGAGGGATCGATCTAGAATATGCCTATGACATCGCAATTCTGGGAGATAACCCTCATATAATGCAACAAGCCCTGGACCACCTGGCGCTTGAAGCTTCAAGGTATGGCATGTGCTTTGCGCCCAACAAATGTAAAACAGTTACCCAGGATTGAAGCGGCTCTCTTCCAAACCTAACTGTGTGCGATGTCAATCTTGAATTTGTCGACAGCTTTGTTGAACTTGGCAGTTGTAATACCGCGGGAGGTTGTGACAATGACCAGATCTTACATCGTGTTCGCAAAGTGGGTGCAGCTTTTGCTAACCTTCGCCACCTGTGGCGTCGACGCGATTTTTCACTTCATACTAAAGGTCGAGTGTACAGCGCATTGGTGCGTGCTACACTCCTTTATGGCTGCGAAACCTCTGTCTATCCGAGCGGGAGTTGTCAGTCGGCTTTCAGTTTTTGATACCCGTTGCCTGCGTAGAATTGCTCGCATTCGGTGGCAGCATTGTGTTACAAACATAGATGTATGCAAGCGGGTTTTACGATCAGGTGGATACGGACTGAGATAAATGCTGATGCTTGCTCGCTTGCGATAGTTAGGACATGTTTTAAGAATGCCTACTCACCGTTTACCGTACCGCGCCTCAATTGCAGAGCCTGACAAAAGCTGGGAGAAAAGATCAGGTGGCCAGTCCATGACGTGACGCGTTGAAATGACGAAACTCACCGTAGCGATATGCTTAGTTAGACGTATTCGTTTGCCTGTGTGGGGTTCAAAAGATCGACCTAATAGTTGGCTGGAAACCTAACGCGTTATGGCTACAAACCGGAGTCAGTGGCGCCAGTGTATTTTATTATGTGTCATAATTTTGTATCCGGTATTGTTTCACATGAGAACAGAAACAAAAACGAAACGAAAAACGAAAAATCGCTTGCAGTGAAACTACAAAAACAAGCTGCATTTTTGTTCATTTGCTTTCGCGTATTCTGCTTGCCTGCTATCTTTTTTTCCACGCGATTGCTTATCTGCTTTTCGTGCTTCATATTGCTCGGCACTTTGTCTGGCTCCAGACTTGTGCTTCATGGTGATGATGATGATGAAGATGACTGCTCAAAAGACAAAAACAAAACTATTGGCACTGAAGCGAGTCAGCCGGTTAAATTGTACGTTATCTGACGACTTGGATGTGGATATGATGTGCTCGCACGTCCTAGATAACATTATGAGCCTCACATTACCCGGAACATTAGGATTTCATTCTAAAAGCAATCGTCCACCATGGTTTGATAGACAATTACGGAAACTTGAGCGTCAAAGAAAAAAAATATGGACGTCATGAAAACTTGATATGGACCACCGCTACGAAGATTCTCGGTATCGGGATTACAAATAACCAGAAACTAAATAGTCAATGCCAAAACGTCTTCAATAAGAGAAGCGGTATCTCGAGAATGCCAAGGAGAATATTCTGGCGGTTTTCTTTCAAAACGCTCTTTTGCATTATGAACACTTACATTTATCCAACAAACCAATATTCTCCAATTGGCTGCAACATGTGGACCAATGAGAAACCGCTTACAGAGAAGGCATAAAATCAACCCGACCAATCCTCGTGGAGTGATGGTGAACGGACAAACAAGTCATATAGAACCCAGAGAATTCAAACTACAAGACGCTTCGAAAGACGTTTTGCTGATGACATGATCTAGCCTGATGACGAAACGTCCAACACCAACAACACAAGCTCGGCAAACACAAATTGAATATCATTGTGATCCTTGATTTGAACACATTTGTTCCATGTACTAACCACATTTAATGAAGGCTTTAAAGCTAAAGTTTTTATGTCACTTGTTTGCTGAACTAAATGTTTACTTACTACACCATCTGTCGAAAAACATTACAAAACCGTGTATGTATTTTGCGTGTGGTGTAAAGTGTAACCGATAAAAATCAAGCAAATCAGGATCTCAGAAGACTAAGATTTCAACTGACCCAATTATCACGTTTTGGCTTGTATTTTAAATTAGCAAAATAAATTGATAAAACTGTGATACATCCATGTTCATGATAAAATTGGTGAGTCAATAACGCTAGCAAAATGAGGTAACTTAGTTGTGTCCGATATGAATGTTATTATAGTTGCACCTAAACAATATCACGATCGGTCGAGATTCAGTAATGCATCGTATGATTTATTTTGGTTTGAATCACTATAAGCCATTTAGAAGACTAAACAACGCACAATTAAAAGTCCGTATGGTGGGTCTGATAGCAAAAACGGAAGTCAAAATAAAAGCAGGGTCAAAAGTTATCGCCAACCACGTTTACTCGGACAAGTGCCACTATTGGTATATTACACACGGA
>JACCGJ010004163.1:0-35843 GCA_013407085.1 Atriophallophorus winterbourni | reverse complement strand
TGCACATTCACAATATTTTCCATTTTTTATTTGAATCTACATTATTTTTAGAACATTAAAATTCCTTTCAATGCGCACTGATCCCAATCTTAATATATCTAGCTGCGTGTCGTCAGTGGAGTTTATCTTGCGACAAAGCTTTGCGTCATCGGTGCTTATTTTCGCTGATGACGCAAAGCTTTTTCGCAAGATAAACTCCACAGACGACACGCAGAACCTGCAACGGGATTTCGATATGATTCACACTTGGTCCATAGACAACGAAATGCCCCTGAATGCTTCGAAATGCAGCCTATTGTCTCTCAACAGCAAGTCCAGCAAAGAATATTATCTTGGTCGCACTGTTATTAAACCCGTCTCCTCCGATTTAGGTGTGATTATCCAATCAGACTTAGGAAACTCAATGCAATGTCGACTGGCTGCCTGCAAAGCTGGAAACAACTTGGGTCTCCTTAGAAGAGTCCTAGGTTCGTTTGACCCCAATATTGCTTGCAAATTGATTTCAACGTACATCCGTCCTCATGTTGAATATGCTATACCGGCATGGGATCCTTGGTTGAAAAAAGATATTCTGCTATTAGAAACTCCACAGCGCAGAGCGACAAAACTCGTCCAGGGACTATCAAATTATCCATACGAAACGCATCTTAAATTATTGAATTTGCATTCGGCTGAATACAGACGGAAACGAGGAGCACTAATATTCATTTGGACAGTGCTTAATCAAACAAATCATCCTTGCGGTAGTTTGTTTCACCTTTCCGATAACACACATTTGCGAGGTCACCAATGGAAACTTTTCCAACAGCATATCAGGTTGAACTGCCGCAAATATGCATTTTCCGTTCGCAATGTGCAATTGCGGAACAGTTCACCCACTTATGTGTTACAATCTGGAACAGTTGAAGTTTTCAAGGAATCACTAGATATCCACATGGACAATTTTTTTCATGTTCGACAATAATCTAACAATATTTTGATATTTTTACCATCCGACCCGATGTACATTTTTGTGGGTCTTGTAAAGCATAGCTTTTTACCTGCATATAATCTATGAATAAATCTATGAATAAACCGCTTCTGGTGTGTAAGTGCGGGGATGGGAGCAGCATTATACTTTCACTCTAATCGAATTGAATATCGGTCAACGAAGACCTGATGGAATTTAATTTTCTGTCGTGCTGCTTTCTTTCAGCGGAGTAAATTACACTTTGCTAATTGTTGGAAAATCGTTTAAAATGAATAAATAATACCATTCCCAGTAGTAACGTTTTTCAGTCACAATATGAGCAAATAATATGAAAGTTTCAAACACACGTTCAGGTTCCAACGTCCATGGTGTATTTTGTTGAATGCTTGCAGGTGTTTTATAAAGCCATCGCAATATTATGTTTGCACGACAGAAAAGATGTGCTACATGAATCTGTTAACCATTAACTGACGACTTGAACTATGAAAGCCTGACGCGGAGTGAAAAATTGACTGACAGGTGGATAATTTTTCGGTGAGAAAGCAAGGCTAGCTGATTTGAGTGGTTGTCATTCAGTGTATCGGGACAAATCGTATGTAACGAGAGGATGAGGATACGCTGCAGGTTGATGAACAAAATGCCTATATACCGTGACATCCAAATGTCAACATGCTGGGAGATCGTGACTCTGATTCTTTGGTTAAAATATAATAGGATTAATTTATTGGTAGAGTTAAGGTAAGAGTGGATGGATTGCTATCAAACCCAGTAAAAGTAAAACGTGGCGAGACTCAATGCTTAGTCTTAGGGCCTTTGCTCTTACTGGTCTGTCGGGACGATATCACTGAAATAGTACGCAGCAAAATCATTTTTGCGTACGACATAAAAGTCGGACCTAGCGTACGCACAATATAATATTGCCAAAATCTTCAAAAACATACAAGGATTCAAGGATTTATGGTTAAAAAAGTTATTACTTTACAACACCACAGGGTTACTGTATGAATAAATACATGAAAATTACATTAGTAAAATAGCAATAGAGAACATCAAATTTAAGGCCCACGAATGATGTTCGTTGGCTAGTGCAAGTCCAATTTCGCTTTACAAATAGCCAGACAAGGAGAGTCCACTACATGGTGGGGTAGGGAATTCCAAGGAAATATAGCTCGTACATCGAACAAATGACACCGGCAATCAATACGGGAACTTGGAACGTAAAGGGATGAGGTATATCCGCGTGTCACTTTTCCATCGCACACATCAAGCAAGTGCTTTAATGGATGTCCTTCGGTAGACACAATTCCATAGGTCAGAATAATATCGCGTCGTATCCTCCTTTGAGTAAAGTCGCATAGACCCAGAGGTCGCAATCGTTCGGTACACGGAACATTGCGAAGATTCATCAATATCATTGTTGCTCTATGATAAATTATATCAAAGAGAGCAATATATTTGCGCAGCCAAGCATCCCAGAACTCTACCGCATACTCCATCGTAGGTCAAAGTTAGACATTTATTATTCTCAGTAACGTTACTAGAGAGAATCTTCCAAATATTCTTCGAAAGATACCTAACAATCGGTTGGCCCGTCGAAATATACTGGCAGTGCACTGTACACTTCGTTGCCAATCGATATGTTCAATGAACATTATTGCTAAAAGATGTAGCATCTTACATTTCTGTATGTTGAATGACATGTCATTCATGGCCGCTCAATTCGACACGCTATCCAAATCCATTCGGTTTTTTTCTCACAATTCTCTGCAGAACGAATTGGTGTCCAAATTTTCATATAATCCGCAAACAAGACCATTTTGGACGATATGAGGGGGGGGCAAATCGTTTATGTACCACAGAAAGTGTAGTGGGCATAGCACAGATCCTTGTGTGACTCCACTGGTGGTTTTGAATGTTTGGGATAGCACTCCTTCAAAATTAACTCGGGTGTCGCGATCTGACAGATAATCGCACAAACATGAGGGGAGTGATTCACATATCCCTAAATGCATCAGTTTTGCAAATAGCAAGTAATGATTGACTCTGTCTAGGTAACAGACGTGGATGCAAGAACTTCTATCCAACTCCTTTGTCCAGTCGTCTAATGCTAAGTGCAGTCAATTTGTTGCGTAACATACGGAAATGTTGCCAAGAGGTAGAAAGATTGTTCACTTTATGCTGCACCCACGCTGCTCGCTTCAGTGCTATCCACTTTTTTATTCTGCTGCGGACAACAGAAAGAAGTTAATGTGCTCACCGTTTCTGAAGATACTGTGAGATCTTGTCTATCTTCAGTTTCAGAAAACCCACAAGTTCGTTCCATTGCGAGTCAGGGGTTATATTGCCCATCTGAAAATGCGGAATCTGCGCGAGGGATTTACTCATGGCCAATTGATATACCCGCCGAACCACCCCATTCGGAGCAAGAGATTGCTCAATACTGCAAACATAGTCAAAGACACACACTGAATGGTCACTAAGACCCAGCGTAGCTTGGAATTCGATCGCTTCGATAGATTTTTCTTCCGATGTTAACATCAAATACAAGACAGAGGAGCGGTCAGAACCTCTCTTCCGGGTGCATTCGTGAACATGGTTGTTATACGGAACAGAATCTAGTACTTTTCTTAATCGGTATTCTAGCGTTTGTGGGGAGTGATCGTCCCTGAGATAAACGGTGGACAGATTGAAATCACCCATAATAATTGTCGTTGCTTGTTGTGCGCGAGTCAAGCGCTGAATCACTTGGATCAACCTTTCGTTGTACGATTCCGTAGATGAATGAGACCGGTGGACCACAATAATAATGCAAACTTCACCAGACATCAGCGTTAAGGAACACCAAATCGTATCCTCAAACGTGAATTCTGTGTTGTCTATTGATGGGCACTGGAGACGATTATGCTAATAAAGAGCAAAACCACCACCACCACATATTTCTCGGTCGTTCCTTATTAAATCCATATTTAGAATTGATATCTCCGTTTTAATCAATTGGGAAAAATACCATGTTACTGTAATGGCGATAATGTCAGGTGAGTAGCGCGAACTTATCTCGGTTAACTCAGCTAATTTGTTCGGAAGGCTTTGCGCATTTGTATATAAACATCTTATAAAGTTTGTGCTGTTCAAATCATGAAAAGTTATTAGAGGGCCGACTCGGTTAAAGTCGGAATGCTGAAGTTTTTTGGAGCTATTTCATTCAGGTTGAACCTCATCACTAGGCGTTTGTGGGTCGGTACTATCCGTTTGCTTGCTTCCCACTATTACTCTGGTGAAGCTCAACTTGACGTTTTGTGATAGGTTTTTCTATTAGCTTTGCATTCATGTTTGATAGTATCGGTCTTTTCGGTTGTGAAGAATGTTAACTTCAAGGGGCTATGACCTTGCCCTTTATAGTTGGCAGACTGCGGTATCCTAAAAACATCCCTATGTATGGTATTTTAATAACAATTATTTCGGCTAGATATTTCCACTGTTTGTGATCGTGCTCAGACTTTTTTGAGATGGTACGTCGACAGGATCTAGAATTACAAAACTTCTTGGATTACTTTCTTCTCGATATTTTTTTCGATGACTTTCGTTCCCACCTTGGTTAATCTGCATGGATACGACATGTAGTCTCTGGAACACCTCTAAGAAGGTAAGCATTTGAGAGTACGTTTTCCACGTCCTCCGCAGATTGCAGCGTTATTCTTAAAAGACGAGGATCATCCTTGTGAGGAGATTTCAGGTAGCGATTTAATCGAACTATTGATGAGGGAATAACTGCGGCCATTCTCACCCGACTACAGGGTTTTTACCACTCTGCTCAGCTTCGAATAGCGATTCCTGCGACTCGGTCACGTTGTGCCCCATCAACACTGACCCTGATCACTCTACCAATCATGTTATCCTGTATCCAGGCCAATAATTGCCGCACAACCCGAGGTGCTCCATTTTTTGTAGCAGTATGCTGTGGTTAACACGATCAGTAGCTTTAGACATATCCAAGTAACAAGCATGGATAGGGTATACATCGTCCACGGCTCGAGTCCAATTATCAAGAGTTAATAGAAGATTGGTGAGGCAGGATTGTCTTGTCCAAAATCCGTGCGGTGCGTTGAACAGATGCTTATTTTGTTTCATGTGTTTGATAAGTTCGTCTGCTACAAATCGTTCATGAACTTTAGTGACCGCTGGCAATAACGTGACTGATAAATGACATGGTAAATGTCATGCGATTTTAATGGACATCCATGGGCGACATCGAATGAATGAGGCCAACAACAACGTTGGTGCACAGTGAAATTTGGGATCGACTTGGTTGTTAGTTGCTTGCTAACAAAGAACCTAACAATTTACAGCTCCGGAAACCTAATGAATATACATGGTAGAAATCTATATTTTATTATCTATACCATCCGGGACACTCCGCTGAGTTTCAGAAGTCGTTAAGATTGTTGTTGCTTTGCGATGCAGCATTACGAAAATGGCAAGAACCCTGTGAGTTATGGTGGCCATGACGCAATCAGATGTCGTACTATAGGATGCAGGGATTTATTCAAGAATGATGTACACGCACCACCAACCGTTGAATTTAAAAAAAACATTTCATAGCAGTATGATGTTACTCAAATCCCTCACACTTCAGCAACTTCATACTTCATACTTCATACTTTTAAACTCTTTCATGCTCCAACAACATCAGTTGTTTTGTGCTCTGATTAAACGTTTAGCCTCAAGTTTGTGCTTTGAATAAACGTGTAACTTGAGTACAAACTACTGGCCAAGATTACACTCCATTTCTTCTGGTATGCTCAAATCTGCTCATGCCCCAAAAACATCAGTTGTTTTCGTGCTCTGATTAAACGTTTAGCCTCAAGTTAAATTGTTGACCTACTTTACGCTCCATTTTTCTTGTTATGCAAATTTTAAGCTTTCCACGTACTTCAAGAATGTGAGTTGTTTTGTGCTCTGATTAAATGTGAAAGTACGGTTAGCATTTTCCGATAGTTTACTCGCTTCACTTCATTATACATTTCAATAATTATAAATCTGTTCAATGCATCCAATTTCGTCATAACTGGATCGGTTTTGCGGATAAGCTACCAATTTTGAAAAATGCATTCATATCTCGCGTCTCATATATGCTCAGGCAACTAGATCTAGCTCTTAGCATGCATCTCTTATCCTGTGTGAAACGCCGGAAAACCTTTCGTTGATCGAAAAATTGGTGAGGACAGCTAAGTTTTGCCTTAATCTTGTTTAGATGAAAATTTAAACGGCAGTTTTCTTGGCTGATGAGATTAAACTATAAAATGTTGGCAGCATAGTGAATGAAGCACCTATCTTCACAATATGGCATACGTTTCTTGAGCAGAACTCATCAGTAGCAAGCAATAGTTTAACGGGTCAATAATTTCCAGTGTCAGATCGGCAGCCACCTTTTAGGCTAGGTTTAATCACGCGAAGTTCCAAACTTGGTTACCATCCCTCGAGTAGCAAGTAGCTAAACTGGCTGTAAAGCGGTTCACATAACTCGCAATGACTCAACCAGAGGCCATCGGGTTTAATGGCACCGAACTTGACAATATCTGTATTAATCAAATTTATTCCAAAATTTCGGAACCCTAGATCGCTTAAATACTCACAACGTTTCAATAAAACTTTTGGTACGAAGAATTTGGTGCTATAAATCGCGAGAGCGTTTCCGGTTGCCATCACTTTGCGTGCGTATTTAAATACCTTCTATCCTCGTCTTGAAAGCGTGCTTTGGAAGCAGAGCAAAGAAAATGCTAAACAGCGTGGGAGCAAGAAAACACCATTGTTGACGCCTCGGCAAATCTCATAAGCTTCTGAACTGCAACCGCTAAAATGGACTGAGCCTTTCATGCCTGAGTGGAATGAAATAACGAGTTTGAGCAGCCTTGGGGGGCAGCCTATCAGATCAAGCATTTTGAAAAGATCCTTCCTGCTGACGTAGTCGAATGCCTTAGTTAAATCAATAAAACCAGCGTATAATTGCTTACGCTGTTCCCGACACTTTTTTGAAGTTGTCTCAAAAACTTGCAGCCGGATCTGTAAGACTTTAGCAAACAATTTGCCTACAACATCCAGAAAAGAGATTCCTCTGTAACTGTTGCAGTCGCCTCTATCTCCTTTATTCTTGATTAGCGTGATGATCTTTGTGTCTCGCATCTCTTGTGGGACACACTCCTCCTGCCAGCACTGAAGAAGCAAATGGTGAAGTGGTTGTAATAATGCTGCTCTACAGCATTTGATGAGCTCAGATGGAATATCGTCGTCACCAGGGGCCTTCCAAATTCGCTAAGCGGTCGATTGCTCTATTGAACTCATCAAGAATAGGGGGAGTATCTAGATATTCAATAGTCGGCAACCGCTCGAAATTTTCAAATACATGTGGTAAAACCGTACTGTCCCTAGAGTAGAGAGAGGCGAAGTGCTCTACCCATCATTCCATCTGCTGAGTTTTGTCCACAATCGGGTGACCAGATGCAGACTTAATGGGTGCTGTTTCAAGTTTGTTTGAATCAATGGCTCTCTTGATCTCATCGTTCATGCCGTGAAAATTTCCAGTATCCGCAGCTTTTTGGAAACTAGGGCTAATTTCTGTCCAGTAGTCATTTTCACATCGCCTTTCAGTCTGTTGAACCTTATTTTTAGCTGCTCCTAAAAGTCGTAATTTTTCATCTGTTGGCATACCTTTGAACCTAAAGAATGCTGAACGTTTCTCATGCAACACAGCAGTAATCTCAGAAGCTTTTGCTTCGAAACAGTCGCTCGTTCGAGCTTTCTTCGGACCGAAAGTGGAAAGTGCGACTCGGCATATGCAGCTTTTCATCAATTCCCTGTTTTCTGACGCAGATTCGAGTTGGGTTGTCTTGTTGAACTCGGCTGTGAAGGCTTTTGCGAATCACGCAGTTAGATTTGGTTCGCACATGCGAGTGACGTCTATCCTAGGTTTAGCAGACTATTTGGTGCGGTAATATCTCGTGCGGGGAAGCTCGAGTTTTGCTCAGACCAGTGAATGATCAGAGTCGCAGTCTGCGCTTTGCAATGATCTTGTGAGGAGCACGCTTCCTATATTAGTGCGCTTAATAAGAATAAAATCAAGCTGATGCCAATGCTTAGAGCGAGGATATTTCCAAGAGACTTTATGCTGTGGTTTTGTTTGAAAGAAAGTGTTACTGACAAACAGACTGAACTGTGTGCACATTTCTAAAAGGCGTTGTCCATTTTTATTGGTTTTACCTACACCTAACCCCCCGAGACAGTTCTGCCAAGACTCGTAATCTGCACCAACTCTGGCATTGAAATCACTCAATACCACTACAGAGTTTCTTTGTGGCACGTTTTTAAGGACAGTTGCGTGGTTATAATTTCGATTCGCTAGTGCGGAAAAATACAGTCTGCTTGTCGGTTTATTCCTAATCCACATGCACCCAATGAGGATAGCAGACCATGGCGAGACGGCACCTTATTGACTGGGGGCTGCCCAGCTTGAAGCGGACGGTGAGCACTCCCTGCATTCGATTGAACATAGTAGTAGTTGTTGATGGCCTCCTTCGGTCGATGTCGACCATGGATGTACATCACAATCGCGTGAATGTTCAAGTTCTGCAGCTTTTGGAATGACATAACAGTCCGATTCGGGAAAAACAATCTCTTCCGCAGCGCTGACAACGAAAGTCAGAACTCGGTTGTATAACATCAGTTGCACGCCGGCGCCGTGATCTGCGTTCTTCAGCCAAGAGCTGTATCTGCTCCTCCCCAGCATGCAGACGACGCTTTACACAGTGCCTCCAATGTGAGCGGTCTAAAGCAAGTTCTTCCCAACTCGCCGGGTCAATGCCAAGAGCATTCATATCTCTTTTGCAAACGTCTTCGTACCACAATTGCGGTCTGCCCAATGATCAACTTCCTAGTTGCAACTCACCATAGAGTAGATCTTTCGGAATACGACCATTTTCCATTCTGTAGACATGACCAAGCCACCGCAGGCGGCGCTGTCGCAATAGAGTGAACAAGCTCTGTTGACCGGCTTTTGAAAGCACTTCAGTGTTAGTCACTCTGTCCATGCACGATATGTTCGAGATACGATGGATGCTTCATAGATGGAAAGCATTGAGCTTCCGTTCGTGTCTTGCGTGGGTGGTCCAGGTTTCACTGCCGTACAGCAAAGCATTTAGTACGCACGCGCTTTATACCATCATCTTTGTCTTTACAGTCAGTTTGCGGTTACCCCAAACACGAGTGTTTAAACGGGACAGAATGACAGCCACTCTGCCAATCCTCTTATTAATCTCAGTGTCTAGCGAGATGTTATCCGCAATGGTTGAACCAAGGTATGTGAACTGATTACTGATTCAAGCTAAAAGTTTCCAACAGTTATGATGGGAGGCGATACAGTCCCTTGACCAAGGACTTTCGTCTTGCTCATGCTGATTATTAGCCCAAAGTCTCTGCACGTCGATGAAAAACAGCCCATTAAATACGGGAGGTGTTCTTGGGAGTGAGGAAGATGCAACATTTTACATTTACGTTTGTTGAAAGGTATCAGATTTATTTGAGACCAGAGATACTGAGTATCCAACTGCTCTTTCAGCATTCAACAATATTCAGTGGATCAGATTTACTTCGATATTTTCATGGCATCAGCAAAACGTACCATCCCGCATGGAAATACTTGGAACTCTTCATGTATAACAAGATAATTATATGCCAAGGCACTGAAATTTGATCGAGGCCGCTTGTTACATTGATGGTATTTGACATAAAGCCCTCAATGCAGTCTCGCACATGCTGTTATGTGAGATAATCTCACAACAGTCACCAAAACCATGCTAATGAAAAGTGTATACACTAATTGAGGAAATGTTTGTGAGAGTGCAGATTACGAGTCTGGGCCAAATTGTCTAGGAAGTTCTACAGTTGGTAGAATAAATGAAATAAGAGAACGCCGTTTGGAGGAATGCACATAGTTCAAATTTTCCGTCTCTAACATAAATTTCTGGCAAAGCCACTGCATGAAGTCTCGTGGAAACATCCTTGTTTCGTAACATTGATTGTCCACGTTTACCTTATTTTGTGTCCAGGGTAATTTAAACAATTATGCCGATAACTTGTTACTCATGAGTAAACGGAGATTGATAAGCGAATTGGCAGAGCAGCTGTCATTCTGTCCCGTTTGAACTCTCGTGTTTGGGGTAACCGCAAGCTGACTGTAAAGACGAAAATGATGGTGTACAGCGCGTGCGTACTGAACGCTTTACTGTACGGCAGTGAAACCTGGACCACCCACGCAAGACACGAACGGAAGCTAAATGCTTTCCATCTACGGAGCATCCGTCGTATCTTGAACATATCGTGGATGGACAGAGTGACTAATGCTGAAGTGCTTTTAAAAGCTGGTCTACAGAGCATGTTCACTCTATTGCGACAGCGCCGCCTGCGCTGGCTCGGTCATGTCTATAGAATGGAAAATGGTCGTATTCCGAAAGATCTACTCTATGGTGAGTTGCAACTAGGAAGTCGACCATTGGGCAGTCCGCACTTGCGATACAAAGACGTTTGTAAAAGAGATATGAAAGCTCTTGGCATTGACCCGGCGAGTTGGGAAGAACTTGCTCTCGACCGCTCAGATTGGAGGCACTGTGTAAAGCGTCGTCTGCATGCTGGGGAGGAGCAGATACAGCTCTTGGCAGCTGAACGCAGATCACGCCGCCGACGTGCAACTAACGCAATACAACCGAGTTCTGACTATCGTTGCCAGCGCTGCGGGAGAAATTGTTCCTCCCGAATCGGACTGTTTAGTCACTCAAAAAGCTGCAAAACTTGAACATTCACGCGTTTGTGATGTACATCCATGGTCGACATCGACCGAAGGAGGCCAACAAACATGAGTAAACGTAAGTTTGAAATATTAAATTCCTGACATTTATAAAACGCTATGAGTGGAAAATGTTCTGACAGCTTGAGAATTGGTAACAATAATCATATCATTAGGAACGCTTTTCGCTGTTAACCTTGTAAACATCCGAGAATAGTTTATCAATCAGACAGATAGCGAGGGGACACATATTGATGATCTATTGAACAAACAACTTTGTGCATTTCTTTTTAAATGTAACTCACCGAAATTGAGAAACAATTTTTGATTAAGAAAAACATGAAAGCGGTTCTTTGTGTTGGGTGAAGATGAAAAGCGCATAATGTTACAGGCTAGAAAACTCAGCAATAGAGGAAAACTCATCCATTTTCATACTTCTTTAACAATAAAAGGGTTGAGTGAAGTACATTATGAAAATATCAAAGTATCTGGGTATGTAGAAAGCAGAAAAAATAGTCTGCTCGCGCCTTCAACCATGCATGCTACACACTCGGCCAACACTGGCGAATTTTGATACGATTCCCACCTTAATGTGTGCTGAAAATACTCTGCACATTCAGACACTCATTCGTGACTATACCGCGAAGTTGGGACACCATGGTTGAATTAAAACATATCTCTACTCGATAGAACGTACCGTCAAGCAACCAAAATGTTTACCGGATTGCATAAACCGACTTGACTTACTCCGACTGCGTAATCTCGAGCGTACGTGCATGCGAGGTGTTGGCCTATTCCTGATATAACGAATAATCCATAGGACCTCTCCGACACCTATTCAAATTTAGTTCCATCTCCCGACGCGCAATCACAATTTGACACTCCACATAACACATTCTTCATTGAATTGCCGCGAGAACGTCCAATTTAATTTCAAAGGTATGAAAAGCATATAGCTTTACAAAAAACCACAGAATAATATGAGCATTCTCTCCTTTCGATACTGGAGAACACGATGACAGACCATATTCAAGATAATGATTGATATGCTAGCTATAGAATATCTTAAATTTATCACGAGTAAACACTGAAAAAGATTGTCAAACTGGCCAAAACATTCGATTATAGGCAAGTGTTTTCGGAATGAATCCTGACTGGTCTTGAATGAGTCTGACACTTGTTGCTGTGTTTGTTGGCCATCAATTCACGTGCGTAGGCATATGCCTTCTGTTCTCGCTCAGAAAGCATGCTTCAGAAGCAGAGCAACGAAAATGCCGGAAAGCGTGGGAGCATGAACACACTCTTGTTTGACGCATCGGCAAATTTCAATGGCTTTTAAACCGGAACCTTTAAAATGGGCTGAGCCTTTCGTGCCTGAGTGAAACTTAATAACGCGTTTTGGCATTCTTTGGGGGGCAGCCTATCAGATCAAGCATTTTGGAAAGACCCTGCCTTCTGATGTAGTCGAATGCCTTCGTTAAATCAATTGAAACAGGGTATAATGGCACCAGCTGTTTCCGACACTTTTCTTGTAGTTGTCTCACAGAGAATATCGTGTTAACGGTTGTTCTTCCCCTGTGGAAGCCACAATGAGATTCGAAGTAAAGTTTATCAGCTAAAATTTATAGTCTGATCTGTGATACTTCGACAAACAATTTGGCTACAACATTCAGAAGTGAGATTTCACTGTAATTGTTGAAGTCGCCTCTATCACCCTTATTCCTACATAACATATTGAACATAGTGTCTCGCATCTCTTGTGGGACACAATGCTCCTGCCAGCACTGAAGAAGCAAACGGTAAAGTGTTTGTAATAATGCAGCTCTACAGGATTTAAAGAGCTCAAGTGGAAATGCCTCGTCACCAGGGTTCTTCGCATTCTCTAAGCGGTCGATTGCCATATTGAGCTCATGAATATTAGGAGGAGTATCTAGATGTTCAAAAGTCGGCAACCGTCCCGTTGCTAGAGTAGAGAGAGGAGAAGTGCTCTGTTCATCTTTTCATCTGCTGAGTTTTCACAAAAATCGGGTTACCCGATGCAGACTTAATGGGATCCGTTTTAAGTGTGTTTGGACCAATGGCAATCTTGATCCCATCATACATTCCGTAAAAATTTCCAGTATCCGCAGCTTTTGGGATACTAAGGCTATTATCACGCAACGTCTAATCGCAGAGCGCTTCGTATGGCTAGGAATCATCATGGAAGTGCGGGAGATGGCCAGAGCCTGGCTTTCTCCTCAAAAAGCCAAAGTCCAACGCCACATACGGAGCCCAATTGGAACATAGGACGACAACTGCACGCGTTTCAGCCATGTTCATATCGACATCGTCAGACCACTGCCAAACTCAAAAGTCCAGCGATCTTCTTGGAGTGCTTGCTTAACATGGTATGCTGTCAAGTTAAGTGCGAAGAAAACCTTTTTTATGTTTGGCAGTGCAAGCTGCAAGGAAGCTGTCGTGCTGATGTCGCTCTACTCGTTCACGAACCTTGATTGAACGCGTTCCATTCGAGCTGTTGACATCTGATTCCAGTTTGTCTGTGCTTCATCTTCCATAAAACCCGTAACTATTTAAACCTCACCTTACCCTATCTCTTAGGACGACTACCGCCCGCCTCAAGATGGGCAGCCCCCAGTCAATAAGATGCCGTCTCGCCATGGTCTGCTATCCTCATTGGGTGCATGGGGATTAGGAATCAACCGACAAGCAGACTGTATTTTTCCGCACCAGCGAATCGAAATACTGAACAACAAATGTCAGTTCTGAAACTGGGAACTTGGAACGTCCGTTCCGTTTCCAGGATTTCATCACGACGTCTCGAATATCAGAGGCGTGAGAAAGTCAGCCGTGATTAACACTGAGCTTAATAGGCTGAATGTCGACGTGACTGCCTTGCAAGAGACGCGATTATCAGATACTGGTGAACTAACAGAAAGTGATTACACATTCTTTTGGAAAGGAAGAGGTTCCGATGAGCCTCGACTGCATGGAGTTGGGTGTGCCGTGCGAAACGACATATTAAAAGCAACAGAACCAAGCAGCAGCGAGAGCGAACGGATTTGGATTTAAATCTGAGGTGCATTACTGGTACCATTACGATGGTCAACGTTTATGCACCGACGCTCTCTGCGACACCTGCTAAAAAAGACGCTTTTTATGATAACTTCGCAACTGTCCTCAAAAACGTGCCACAGAAAAATTGTGTAGTGGTATTGAGTGATTTTAATGCTAGAGATGGTGCAGATTACGAGTCTTGGCAAAACTGTCTCGGGAGGTTCATTGTAGGTAAAACCAATGAAAATGGACAACGCCATTTTAGAATTATGCACACAGTTCAATCTTCGTGTCAGTAACACCTTCTTTCAAACAAAACCACAGCACAAGTTCTCTTGGAAACATCCTCGCTGTAAGCACTGGCACCAGCTTAATCTTATTCTTGTTAGGCGCACTAATATAGGAAGCGTACTTCTCACCAGATCATATCAAAGCGCAGACTGTGACACTGATCATTCGCTGGTCTGTGCAAAACGAGATTTCACCGCACCAAATTGTCTGGTAAGCCTAGGATAGATGTCACTCGCATGTGCGAACCTGTAGTAGACCAGATTACTACAATAATGTCCCCAAGAACGTTGGAGAAAAGGCAGGTTGACTGGAAGATACATAGCGGTAGCCGAAACGTGTACAGAGCGATCACGATGCACGCACGAAGGAAACAGAAGTTAATTGTTGTCAAGGTCAATGTTTTGATAAGGAAAAACAAGCGGTGTTACACAACCCCCCTCCAAGAAGTCTGGTCAGGGAAGACATTTGATCGGGAGTTGCCAGTAGCGTGGAGCATGCGGGTGTCAGGTTACGCCGGGTAGGAACGTAGTCTCTCAGCAACCAGTCTCATAGAAGTCAGCCAGGGCGCTCGGTATGCGTGGGTCGATCTTCGGTGGTTCGAGAGTAGGATGTACGGTGAACCGATCAGGACTAAGCCAAGTAGCGTCTCACATGTGAGTGAACGTACTGCCGAGCCACCTCACGTGGAGTGAACAGCTGCTGGCGGGATTTTCCCGTTTGGCGTGGTCTTAGTATGAACCCAATTTGAGCAGAAACAGGCGCATTTGTAGGCTTGACAACAAGGACCAGAAGCTTCGAAAACACAGTCCCTGCTCAGAATTTCCTGCGTCACGAAGAAGGATGGTGAAATGTCCGCGCCAGGAGAATCGGTTGGCGCGTCAATCTGGGCTGGTAAGGACCTTGTGAGACATGACAGGCGTGTTGGAACAATTGTGCTCTTGTTGGGGGTTAGGGCTAAAGGCTGAGTTGGAGGCAAGCGTAGGTGGACCAGGAAGGGTGCGCGATTCGGTGGCATCAGCGGAGGGTGTGCGTAGCTGAGGGAAGAAAGCAAAAGAAAAATACCTGGTGCATGGGTTTAGGGCCACGACCGAGTGATTAGAATGAGGTACGAAATAATGCACGCGTGTATGCCTAGGGATATGAAAGTATTAACTATTTACAACAAAATCAGCTAACCGAACAGGTTGCCGTTTGGCACGTTTGGTTCCTGTAGTGACCGGCTCTGGGTTAGCTGTAGGGACAGGAGGGGTAATCACCAGTGGTGCCGGGGTTGGCGTTGGGTCATGTGGGATTACTTCCTCGTCCATGAAAGCCGGTTTGACTCTGTCGATTGAGACAGTGTCATGCTTGCCGACACGGTCAATGACGACCGTCTTGGGAGAGCGCCGAATTACTCTGAACGGTCCAGTATAAGGAGGGTGAAGAGGATGCTTCACCATGTCATTCCGGAGAAAAACATGTGGACAATCAGCCAACTCCTTTGGGACATGGATGATTTGGCCTGAAGCCGCGGGGGTGATGGGCGAAAACGACCCATGTAATGGCGCAAGCGCGCCACGTAATCGCCGTAGGCGAAGGGTGATTGTTTGTGTGGGGCGACATGCTCGCCAGGTAGAGCGATGGCGCGACCGTATGTCAATTCGGCTACGGTAGCTTGCAAAGGGGTTTTAAAGGTTGACCTCAAACCTAGGAGGACGATCGGTAGGACTTCGGTCCAGTCAATACCTCCATGCGCCATCAATGCCGCCTTGAGCTGCCTGTGCAACCTTTCGACCATCCCATTCGCCGCGGGGTGGTAAGCTGTAGTTCGGTGATGCTGGCAACCCAGAGTAGCTAGCAATTTACTGAAGGCACCATCGAAATAGGAACCTGGGTCCGTAGTGACAATACCCGGACAACCGAACTGTGCCACCCAACACTCGAAAAGGCATGGGCAACTGTCTCGGAAGAGCAGTTGTGCAGTGGGATGGCCTCAGGCAACCTGGTGAAACGGTCGATTATCGTGAGGATATATATGTGGCCGCGTGAAGGGGGCGATGGGCCGACTAAGTCTACGTGTGTGTGAGAAGCGCTCATCCGGTTCGACAAAAGTTCCTAATGGACTCTTGGTGTGTCGATGGATTTTCGTGAGCTGGCATTCACGACACGCTTTGGCCCAACTTCGAATATCCTTACTAGCTTTTGGTCAAATAAATCGAGCCATTATCATTTTAACACTGGCACGAATGCCCGGGTGGAAGAGATTGTATAATCCCTCAAAAACGCGCCGCCTGAATGCAGATGGAATCAGTGGTCGGGGTGTGGTTTGTGAAACGTCGCACAGGATATCGCCCGAGCCGTCAGGCAAGGGTAAAAGTCTAATGTCAAGGGAAGTGGAGTCCCTGAGCTGTGCTGTTTCAGCGTCAGCAGCTTGCGCTGCGGCGATTTCACCGAGGTCGATGGAGGACGGCAACTCTACTACATTTATTCGAGAGAGTGCATCCGCGACCGGGTTTTGGGCACCTGCGATATGCTGTATGTCAGTCCTGAATTGACTGACAAAATCCAGGTGCCGCGTCTCTCTAGGAGAATATCGCTCTGATGACTTGCTGAGCGAGTGGATGAGGGGCTTATGATCCCCTGAATATGATATTGAGACCCGTCTAAATGGAATGGAATCCAGCTTAAAAAAACTGAATGAACTGATAATAAAAGTCATAAAGGCACCGTCGTTACCCGACTTAGAGGTTCCTGCCGAAGAGCCGGTAGATAATACATCATACTCGAGCAGGCCAACATTTGCCCAGATAACCGCGCATATGGCGACTAAAACGGGGAAGCGTTCGTTGGGATCAGTGACTCCTCGACATAACGGAACCGAGAAAGGACTCAAAAAATCCACTACTAAAATGACTGAGTCAAATTATAAAATAAAGTCCGCGGGTGTAAACCTAAGCGTTATATGTACAAACGTGACCGAGTCGCAGGAAACGCTGTTTGAAGCTAAGCAAAAACATGACTTAGCTGAGTGGTTTAAAGTCTGCAGTCAGATGAGATTGGCCGCGGTTACACCCTCATCAATAGTTCGATTAAATCGCCACCTGAATTCTCCTTATACGGATGATCCTCGCCTTTTAAGAATAACGCTGCAATCTGCGGAGGACGTGGAAAACGTACTCTTAAATGCTTACATTCTTAGAGGTGTTCCAGAGACTAAATGTCGTATCCATGCAGACCTACCATGGTGGGAGCGAAAGTCGTCGCAGAAATCTCGTGAAGAACGTAATCCAAGAAGTATTGTAATTCTTGGTGTTCCAGAAGATGCTGCTGACGTACCTTCTCAAGAAAAGTCTGAGCACGACCACAAACAGTGGAAATATCTAGCCGAAACAATTGGTATTAAAAATACTATACTTGTGGATGCTTTTAGGATACCTCGGTCTGCCAACTATAAAGGGCAAGTTTCCAGCCCTTTAACGCTAACCTTCTTCACAATGACGGATACTATCAAACGTGAATGGAAAGCTGATAGAAAAAAACCTACCACAAAACGTCAAGTTGAACTTGTCCAAGGTAATAGCCGGAAGCAAGCAAACGGATATTACCGACCCTAAAACGCCTAGTGATGAGGTTTAACCTGAATGTCATGCGAAGGGGCCAAAAACTTGAGCATTCCGACTCTAACCGAGTCGGCCTATTGATAACTTTTCATGATTTGAACACCACAAACTTTATAAGATGTTTATATACAAATGCACAAAGCCTTCCAAACAAATTAACTGAGCTAACCGAGATATGTTTGCGCTACTCACCTAAAATATCTAGCCGAAACAATTGGTATTAAAAATACCGTACTTGTGGATGCTTTTAGAGATACCACGATCTGCCAACTATAAAGGGCAAGGTCCTAGCCCTTTAAAGCTAACCTTCTTCACAACCGAAATGACTGATACTATCAAAGTGAATGGAAAGCTAATAGAAAAAACCTACCCCCAAACGTAAAGTTAAGCTTGCCCAGGATCAAAACCGAAATTCAGCAAACGGATAGTACTGATCAACCTACGCCAAGTGTCACAGTTCAATTGGAACCTCATGCGCCACTTCAAAAAAACGTGAGCATTCCGACTCTGACAGAGTCGGACCCCCAATAACCTCTCGTGATATGAACACTACAAACTTTATTGATTGTTTATATACAAACACACAAAGTCTCTCTAGCAAACTGCTAAACCAAACAGCTTACACCCCGTCATTACTCATAAAAAACACAATTAAGTGCATCTATACGAACGCAAACAGCCTGATCAATAAGCTGCACGAACTCTCCGAGATTTGTGATGAAACGAACCCAGACATAGTTGCCATAACAGAAACGTGGTTCACTACCTCGTTTTCTGATCTAGAACTCTCTTTACCAAGCATGACTTTATTTCGACGTGACCGTTTGAGTGATGGCGGAGGAGCAGCACTCTACTGCAAACAATCATTTATTTGCAGAGTTATGAATGACCAAAATCTGGATATACCCGACACGCTTTGGTGTTCTATAACTCTTACTTCTGGTGACCAGTGCGTTATTGGAGTGATTTACCGTTCTCCAACCGCGAACCTCGACCTGAACAATAAACTGATTACTGCTTTGCAATATGTAACAACGCGATATAACACTCAAATTTTGATAATGGGAGACTTCAACCTTCCTCAGCTATATAACCGTGATGATCATCCACCAGAGACATTTGAACACGAACTTCGAGCAGTCTTGGATTACACACCCCTCTATAACCACGTTAAAGGATTTACTCGTATGAGGGGAGCTGACAGGCCGTCTA
This sequence comes from Atriophallophorus winterbourni, assembly GCA_013407085.1. Taxonomy (NCBI): domain Eukaryota; kingdom Metazoa; phylum Platyhelminthes; class Trematoda; order Plagiorchiida; family Microphallidae; genus Atriophallophorus; species Atriophallophorus winterbourni. The sequence continues at coordinate 16,885 of JACCGJ010004163.1, read as the reverse complement.
CCTTGGACTTGATACTTACATCTGATCCTACCGCTGTAGAAACTATCATCTATAAACCGCCGATCGGACGGAGCGACCACGTTGTCCTAGAATTCTACTACGTTTGTAGTGCTAGGCGCAAATTTGACGGAATGAAATGCTTCAGAAAGGTAAACTACCGTACCCTTTGTGCAGAGCTTCAAAGCATTAGTCTCATACAGTTGGATTATTCCGATTCAGACAGTCATTGGCGCTCTCTCCTACAACACCTGAAACTTATATTAGAGAAACATTCAAAGCTCGTCCCGAAGAAAAATCCTCGACGTAACAAATTTAAGCTACGTAGCAGGACCAAAAAGTGGATGAAACAAAGGGCAGTAGCGTGGGAGTTTCACAAGGCTACCAACACAGCTGATTCTTGGGCACAATTTACACGACTGAGAAACAAAGTTATCAGCTTAATTCGAGATGATAAACAAGAGTTCCAATCGCAATTGATTACTCAGATGCACCAGAATCCGAAGCTCTTGTATAGACTTGTAAACGATAGAACAAATATTAAACCAGGAGTCTTTGCCCTGAAAACTTCGTCCGGCTTCACAGAATCCGTTGAACAAACCGCTGATTTGTTAGCAGACTTTTATGCTGGAGTATTTGCACCGAAATCCGCAGAGCACGAACAGGAACCAAGCATTCGATATGATCATCCCACTCTGAGTGAAATAATAATTACTCCGATGGTGGTTGCGCAGCACTTAAGAAAGCTAAACGCAAAGAAATCTCCGGGACCAGACGAAATTTCACCGAAGCTCCTCAAAAGCTGTCATGCGCAGCTCTCGGGACCTTTATCTCGTCTGTTTAGCGAATTGCTTCAAGTCGGAATGGTACCAATTGATTGGAAGCTGGGAATAATTACACCAATTTACAAAAGTGGATGCCGTTCTGAAGTAAAAAATTACAGGCCTGTGACATTGCTGTCTTCGGTTTCGAAGGTTTTTGAGCGCATAATCACTGCAGAAGTAGTGCGCCACCTGGAATCGAACGGACTCTTGACAATTGCCCAGCACGGATTTCGCAGAAACCGCTCTTGTCTAACTAATTTGCTGACATGTTTGGACGACTGGACTAGTGTAGTGGACGCCGGAGGCAGTATTCATGCATGCTACTTAGACATTTCTAAAGCTTTTGACAGAGTTGATCACAACTTACTGCTGAACAAGCTAAAGAAACACGGTATTGCTGGAGGACTGTATGACTTGCTGCGAGACTATCTCAGCAAAAGACATATACGGGTTCGAGTTGACGGTATACTATCGAAGGAAATCGACGTCACTAGCGGTGTTCCACAGGGATCCGTGCTCGGACCGATACTGTTTCTGATCTATATGAATGACCTGCCAACACCACGCGGCAGTAAGATGGTTCTGTTCGCAGATGACATAAAAATATGGAAAAAAATCAGCACTGCCGAGGATTGCAGTGTGCTTCAAAGTGACTTGGATGCTGTGCAAATGTGGTTATCTGAAAATAACCTACCGCTAAACATGCAGAAGTCTCAAATCATGCACATTGGTCGTGTGCTAAGCTTTTCTCATTCATACAAGCTTGGCAACAATATCCTGGAGTACACCAAACAAGAAAAAGACCTGGGTGTCTGGATTTGCGGTAGCCTGAAAAATGGTCTACAATGCGAAGCCGTTTACAAACGCGCGTCTCGGATGCTCGGTGTGTTAAGGCGGATATTCGGACGTTTTTCCCAGAGATGTTTTTCTCTGATGATGAACACGTACATACACCCGCTTACTGATTACGCTTCACAAGCCTGGACTCCATGGCTTCAAAAAGACATTTCACTATTGGATCGCATACACCACAGAGCCTCAAAGTTGGTCATTGGGCTCGAAAACCTACCATTCGCTGACCGGCTAAGTAAACTGAAGCTGACGACGTTTGCACAAAGGAGACTGCGAGCCGACCTCCTCCTCACATTCAAAATCCTTAACAGTGTTTCCCACCCTTTGGATATACTATTTCACCGACGAACATCCAGCAACAACCGCGGTCACAACTGCAAGTTGGAAATACCCCACTCCAATCAGAACTGCCGCAGGTATTTTTATTCTGTGCGTATTTGTTTCGCTTGGAATTCCCTGCCAGCCGATTTGGTAAGCTCAAACACTTTTTCTATATTTAAATTAAAACTAGACGATTTCCTGAGAGCCAATCCAAATTATGCCCCGAACTATTTATAATCTATCGTTACCAGAATTATTTTGATTTTGACATTTTTCTACACACATATACACATATACACTTGTACCTATAGTTCAACTGCATGGTTATTGTAAAGTAATTGCTTTTTCAACCATAAAATCTTGAATCTTGAATCTTGAATCTAGTAATTAACCCTTGATTCCACATAGCTCCATCTTTTGTAGTAACAGACTGTGGTTGACACGATCGAATGCTTTAGACATATCAAGATTTACAAGCGTGAACTGTGAGACCTTTGTCTACAGCTTGTGTCCAGTCATCGATGGCGAGCAGAAGGTTTGAAAGGCAAGAGTGTCTTTTTCTGAAGCCGTGTTTGTGGAGTGGCTGTCAGCATGAATACTCATGTCCAATCAGAATGCAGTAGCTGTCATTGTGTCTATCTCTGTATTGTAATTCCCATGATGATTCATATGTTTGTTGACGTGTAGTGAATACACATGTGTCGCTCTGATCTTGACTTTTCTACAGTGTTGTTCGACTGCGAGCAAGCAATTGTCTTCCAGATGTTTTGTGACGCTGTTTGCTACGAGGCGCTCCATCTCTTTAGATATCACCGTTAGTAGTGTTACTGGTCGATAGTTGGATACTTCGGAACGGTTTACTCCTTTGTAGATTGGGGTAATGATGCCATTCTTCCAATAACAGGGAACGAAACGTCGGGTTGAAGTGAGGTTAAACAAGTAGGTGAGAGGCGTACACAAAGTATAAGCACAGTTTTTAAGAATCAGCGGGGTAATTTTGTTAGCTCCGGGAGATTTTCTCGTGTTGAGATTAAGCAATTTGCGGAGGACACTCTCCGTGGTAATTGTTAGTTGTTGTAAAACATTTTCGGGACAGGTAACGGTTTTTTGTGGGCTGAAGACAGTGGAGAAGAAATGGGCTAAAACTTCGGCAGATTGAGATGCTGTGGTTGTTGTTCCATCACGTGTCTTTTGAGCAGCAACTCTTGGTTTCACCCTTGACCGGTTATTTATGATCTGGTAGAGAATTTTGGGTTTGATTCCATTTTTTGAGTAAATGTTTTTTATAATTTAGTTTGTCATCAACAACAAGTTTGTTTACCTTATTTTTTAGCAAACTGAATGTCTCCCAACTCTCAACAGTGGTATCATGTCGATGAGCTCGCCATGCAGCATTTCGCAAGGTCAACCATTTTCGTGTTCGGCTTCTCAGCTTGAATGTATATCCATTTTTTGCACCTTTGGAACAAAATGAGAGTGCATTTCAACGGCAAATTGAAGTTCGGTTATCATCCACTGCCACTGATCGTGCACGTTGTCGGACTTAAGACCCGGGCCTGTGGCGTTCTTAAGAGTAGTTTTAATTTGTGGAAAGTCAATTTTTCTAATCACCTTGTTGATGTCACTTGTTCTGATTGCCTGGCAAATATAGTCAAACGTAATAAATAAGTGGTCACTGAGTCGTATTGGAGCTTCATAAGTGAGACTTTCAATCACGTGTTCTTCATTTGTCAGTATTAGTTCCAAGACAGACGGCGTATCAGTACCACGAAATCGGGTATTGTTGAAAATATGTTTGTAGAGTGGAATTTATTCCAGCAACTGTTGATATAAAGCATTTAAGTAATTTTCTGGATTAACTGAATTTCCCTTAAAGAATAAAGTCTCCGATCAGTAGAAGTCTGCCGCGGTATCTGGTAGCCGCTAAGCGTATATTTGCAAGTAATGCTGAATTGTAAGATTCGTCGGCTGAAGGCCAACGGTAAATCACATCCTATATGCATTTTTCCCCTGCTGTTACAATCAGCGAACACCATAATGTGTCTTGCAGTTGTAAGTCGTCATCAGTGATCTCTTGGCAAAGCAGTCTCACAATGTAGTAAAGCGCAACACCAACTTCTCGAGTCAGGCGATCGCGACGGAGTACAGATATACCATCAATGACAACTTCATTGTTGGTAACGTTGGATGAAACCATGTCTCAGTTACGGCAATCACTTCTGGTGAGTGTGTGGTAGTTAGTTCAGTCAATTCGTGTAGTTTGTTTGTCAAGAATTAGGCATTCGCATACAACATTTTGACAGTTGATGTTGACAGCAAAGATGGTTCATGAGATAAAATTATTGGGACGGCTCGGCCTGAGTCGGTGGGTAGGAAATTTTCTTCGCCGACTTCGGTTGAGTCGGCCGAATTCCATTTTTTCACCAGGTTTGGAATTTTCACTCTGTTCAGTATTTAGACTTTCGGTGTCATCCTTGTTATCAGTGGTTTTGAGGGGTCTAGGAATAATTTTAATCTCTCGGGCAATTTGTATCGAAATTGCTTCCAATTGTTAAGAACGGCATCAGCCATACTCTCTGTCAGCAGTATTAGTTTGAGAGGGCGCGGAGCTTTACCTTCGTATTTCGGTGATGTCGGGATCCTAAAGGTATTGATAACAGTCGTCTTATTCGTTTCGATAGCGTTACTTATAAATTTCCATTGTTGTATTTCGTGGTTAAAGTTACACTTAGTATCTGGACTATCAGCAGCTTCAGGAACGTTCAGGATTATAAGACTACGACTGTCGAGTTATTTTACTTTCCCAATGTTCCTATTTACTGCCGATTTTGCCCGTTCGGTCTAGGGTATATCAACAAACATACGTGATGTGTTTTCTTCACAGTCTCATATCAAGTATGCAGATAAAAGTACATCTTCTAGTTCTTTTTCACTTTGCAACACTACTTTGAGCAATCTCGGTTTATCTTAGTGCTGCGCTTCGGGAGCACGAGTCAAGCTAGTCATTGAAACCGGATTGATTGCTTTTAAACTCATCCTAGTGCACAGTTCCGACCATTTGGTTAAATCATGCTGCTGTCTATTCGAGAATAGTGTCTCAGTTGCCTGTGGCACATTGGTACAGATAATGCTGAGCGAAACCCGTTTTGAAGATGGTTTCTTAAACACAACACTTGAGAAGGATGGCTTAAGTTTTGGCTCGGATGTATCCATCTCTTTGGTGTCTTGTAGAAATATTTCGCAATATTTAGGGGCACTAGTAGTGTTCAAAGAATAATTTGAAAGTTTTGGATCCTTTGTTGTTGGTTCCATCAATAGTTCTATTGAATTTCTCAGTTTGGCAAACTGGTTTTCCAGGTGCGACAGTCTACTCTCCATTTGATTAGGATCTTTCCCTACGGTCATGTCTTTAGTGGTATGGCAGACGTGTTTATTCGAATGTCTACAGCTTGAACAAAAACAAAACAAAATTGATGAACAATCGATTGGAAGATGTTTGGGACCGATCGTGTATTCATAATGCAAAGGAATTTGAGTGCAATCGGTTAGAGTAGTAGACAAGCACTTCTTACGCTGAAACAAGATACAAATATAGCCATTACTCAGGCTGACAAAGGTAAAGTAACGGTAATTTTGAACAAAAGCGACTATTTAGACAATGTTGGGGTACACTTATCCGAGGGCCCTTATGAACGGATAGATAATGGTAAAATGAAAAAGGTAATGAATAATTGCAAAACGGTAGTCTCTAGGTATTTGCGTGGTGTTAAGGAGAGTTTGGGAAAGGGCTTGTGGTGTAACCTGTATCCCAAGTCGACTCTAACTCCTAGGTTCTACGGCCTACCTAAAATACATAAAGAAGGCATTCCTGTAAGACCTATCGTCGACGGTATCGGATCACCTGCGCACGAGTTAGCTAGACATTTGGCTTATTTGTTGAAACCTTTAGTCGGCAATACAGCCTCGTTCATCAAGAACGCATATGACTTTGCAGCACGCTTAAAGTCGGTAACAATAGATGACGATGAAATAATGGTTAGTTTTGATGTGAGCGCTTTGTTCACCAACGTCGATACAACAAGTGCGTTACAACTAGCTAGACGGGCCTTGGAATCTGATGCCAGTTTGTCAGATCGCACAAACTTGAGCGTCCAGCAAATTATCAACGGTGTATCGATCTGCCTAAGCATGAACCACTTCGTATTTAATGAGCAATTATATAGACAAAAAGAAGGGTTGGCAATGGGTTCGCCGATATCTCCAGTACTTGCGAACATGTATATGGAGCATTTCGAGAACAAAGCCTTTAACAATGAAGGGTTCAAAGCAAAATTATGGTGGCGCTATGTTGATGACACATTTGTTATCATCAAGCGAGATCAGTTAGAGGCCTTCTTTAAATATTTAAATGAAATAGACCCATGTATTACTGTCACAAAGGAAGTGGAATCCTGCACAGGCACTCTTCCATTTTTAGACTGTTTAGCACAAAAAGTAGACGGGAAAATAAAAACTTCTGTCTATCGGAAACCTATCGATACAGATGCTGTACTACGATACACTTCCGCTCATCCAAGACAGGTCTTCAGTTCCATAGCTTGTTCCATTTTCCATAAGATAGAACACCTGTGCAGCGACGAAAGGGAGCGAAAACAGGCGCACCGTGAAGCGAGCCAAAGGCTCATAGACCACGGTTATCCAAAAAGTTTTGTAAAACGCCCATTGATGAAGGTAAAATACCCATCCGAAAATCGGAGAAAAATTGGCGGGATACAGTTTGTATACCGTATGTAAAATGCACATTTGAAGCGATACGTAGAAACTTGAACCAGGCGGCCACACGCGTAACTTATAGGAAAGGGAAAACTATCCGTTCGGTTCTGATGCACCCAAGGATAAGACGCCTTTATCTAGCGTTACGAACAGCATCTACAGAATCAACTGTAAGGACTGTTCGGATGTTTACATAGGGCCAGACTTTCAGGGAAATTCACACTAGAATCGAAGAACATCGAAAGCGTGTCCGGAGACAGCCCCGGGATGCGAGGGAATATCAATCCCTTATTCGTGATTCCGCCTTGGCGGAGCACGTTTCAGATACGGTCCACATCGTCGATCTAGACAATGTGGCAATATTGAGACGCGGTATTAAACCGTATAGCGAACGCCTACATGCGAAGGCGGTCGAAATTGCCAAGACAGGTCGACGGGTGGTCAATAAGGTGGATGGGGCAAAAATCTCCACAATCTGGCGCTCAGCACTGATGCTAAAGTAAATAATTTTTATTCACCTTATACCAACTAGTTAATTAGATTTTTGTTTTTCTTCAAACAGCTTAATCTTAGCCCCGTTAAGTATTTGAAAATATTCGAGACCGATCGGGAGTCCATAGTCATGAAATAAAGTTTGCAATGAATCGGTTATAGTAAGTGTTTGGTAACGTTCCGCTTCTGAACACAGAAGCTTCGTCAGACCAAGGGTGTCGGTACGAACAGTGTTCAGGTTTAAATGGCATTCTCTTGACCAATCCTGAGTTCACTAAGCTAGACAGGGGAGATCAAGATAATTGATCACACCTCCTAATTGCTGTGTTCGTCCCTAATTGTTTATTAATTGTACAGGTCAGCGTATGCCGACACTGCTTACGTAACCATGTGTGAATTAGGTGTGATGGTCGTTAATCCTTATCCGCTGCAAAACCGAACGCCAGATAGTTGAGAAATCCGCCCCATCCACCTTGTTTACCGCATTTGCCCCAGCCTTTGTTATTTCAACAGCCTCGGCGTGAAGTCTTTCCCTATAAGATTTCACATCCCGTCTTATCACTTCCACGTTATCAACATCTACGCTGTGTCCAGTGTCTAGCACGTGTTCAGCTAGGGCAGAATCAGTGATTGTTATTCACTGGGATTGCGGGGTCGCTTTCCCACTCGTTTCCTGTGTTTGTTTACCCTAGTGCAGAGTTCTCTAGACGTTTGTCCAATGTAAACACCCTCGCAACCCTTGCAGTTGATTTTGTAGATGCAGTTCGTCGCACAACCTAAAGGAGTCTTATCTTTGAAATGCACTAATACGGGTCGGAGAGTTCTACCTGCCTTATATGTTACTCTAATACCTGCGCTATTCAACATTCGACTTATTCCTTCAGAGGCGTTTTTGACATACGGTAGAGATACCGTAGCTCGCCAAACTTTTGCCGTATTCGGTTGCGGATTTTTAACTCGGTTCAATTGGCGCTTAATTAAGCTCTTGTGGTAACCATGATTTGCAAGTCGGCGGCTGACTTCTTCATGAGCTCGTCTCTTATCTGCATCATCGCTGCAGAGGGGGTCAACCTTGTAGAATAGCGATTTTGCTATGGACTGAACTACCCTTTTAGGGTGCGCAGATGTGAATCTCAAAATGGCATCCGTGTCGATAGGCTCACGATATACCGTTGTTCTTATCTTGCCGTTGTCTTTTTACGCGAGACAGTCCAAGAACGGAAGTGTCCCTTCCGTAGACTCGGTTTCTTTTGTGACTTGGATTTTTGGATTCAAACTATTGAGATAACTGTGAAATGCTTCTAGTCTGTTTCGCTTTATGATGACGAATGTATCGTCGACATAGCGCCACCATATCTTTGGTTTTAACGCTTCGTATCTCAAAGCTATCTCTTCGAAGTGCTCCATGCACATGTTCGCTAGCACTGGAGAAATGGGTGAGCCCATCGCTAAACCATCGTTTTGCTTGTATAACTGTCCATTAAATAAAAAGTGGTTCATATTTAGACAAATTGCTACACCGTTGATGATTTGTTGTACACTCCAGTTGGTACGATCCGTCAGGTCCTTTTCGGAGTTGAGTGAGAATGCCATTTAAACCTGAACACTGTTCGTACCGACACCCTTGGTCTGACGAAGCTTCTGTGTTCAGGAGCAAAACGTTACCAAACACTTAGATCCGTTAGTTATGTACTTTTACGTATGTGGGCCGCTGTGTTAACTGATCTTGACCGTGTTCACTTGTATCAGATTGACGTGGATACACACTGTGTGGAAAATCGGCCACTGATCCTGGTCATTCCCACTGTAGGCGTACTATAGGCTGTTTAGCGGTAAGGTCAAATAAGTGGCGGTGGGTTGACTACTACTTAATCATGTTCCCTGTCCTGACTATCACCCTTGGTCTTACGAAGCTTCTGTGTCAGAAGTGAAACGTTACCCAAAAACTACTCTAACCGATTGCACTCAAATTCCTTTGCAAAATTGATGGGTGTTTCTCATCGTTAACAAGCCTCACGCAATCATCAGTTAAATTCTCGTCACAAGACGCGCGTTGGTGGAACCCGCAAAAAGTACATTTAACCAAAACATTATCTACGCTTACCGGGGCTAAACACGTGATGCAGAGGTCACGACCATTCCGTGTCGCCGTCGCATGAATACTTCTCACGGTCACAGCTGGATCGATTTTTTTCTAGCCCTGGGCAGTGGATCTCGTAACACGTTCGCACATGTTTGTGGGTTGTTTAGGGCTCGCTGGCTGATCGTTAATGGGTGTTTTGTGCGTTGAGTGGTTTGACTGTGTTCGGTGGTGAGATTTCGGCATTGAACAGTTAATCCGCGATAACTTGTGAACCACAGAAGATAAATCACGAAATAAGGTATTGAAACTTGTAGCTGAAATTGGTCTTTGTTGGAAAAACTTTGTGGGCGTGAACAAATTGATATTTTCCATCGAAACTGGTAACTTTGCTGTAATTCGACTTTCACGATCGAAAAGTATGAAATCCGATAGATATCGTCGAGCGATAAACGGAATTCTTTAAATGGTATAAATCCGAGCAAGTGAAACGAAGATATGATCAAAATTGTCAGAGCAACGAAAAATACGTCCGCACAGTAGACAAACAAATTTCTAAAAAAAACATATGTGGTTGCTTGCAAATATAGTTAGATTATTTGAGTCCCATCCCCGTCGCCAAGTTGCTATGTAGTGGTTTTGAGAGACAGTCGTGCCAGGTGATCAGCTAGAAGATACGAGAGACCAAGCCCACCGAGACAGAGAACAGAACAACACATGATCGTTATGGAATGACCAAGCCGAGACTCAGGACACCGGTTCACAGGTCCTAGAGCTGGACAGGGCCACACAAAGGGGTGTGCGAAGTAAGCGGTAAGGTCATTGAAGCGTAAGGTTAGCACGTGTCACAGCATGCATCCGCAATGTTCGGATAAGGAGATTAACAAGGTCGCATGTGTCATGGGCGAGGACGCCTCACCCAACATATCCATGATTGAACAGTTGGATTGTACTACTTTCATCCTATTGTTCCCCGTTGATGTGTTCAATCAATTCGCAGCTAAATGATTGTAATTCATAAATATTTGTATAATCTGTTCATTAAAAGACAAAATAAATTTTTTCCTGCTAAACCGATGAGCACCGCATATAGGACTAATGTTAATCATAGCATATCTGAATGTGTGAGATGGGTTTAACAACCAATGCCATGCTAACATCTGTATTTAAAACACCGACTGCGAATCAATGATTCGATATTGACGACGATACTGACGCTATTGCTTTGGAAAACCAGCATAACTGGAACAGCATTCAGTCCAATAGAGACGATAACGAGGAGCTCAAATCTTTATTTAGACAGTACTCAAATAAACAAACCACACTTACAGACATTTATTACATTGCTCTCATAACACACATCAATGATTTACCTGAGACGCTATTGTGCAAGGTAGTCCTTTTTGCGAATGATGTTAAACTTTGGTTGCGAATAAAATCAACTGCAGACTGCGTAAAACTGCAAAGCTATTTAGATGCACTACACGAATGGTCAGTTAGAAATATTATCTGCCGTTCAATTTTCAAAAATGCAAGTTACTGCAAATCGATAAGCCATTTCAGTAAGAATATCACTTTAGGCAGACGATTTTGAGCTGGACCGAATCGGAGAAGGATCTTGGAGTCTGGATATGTGGCAGCCTAAAGAACAGTAGACATTGTGAGGTCATTTACAAGCGTACTTCAAAGCTTCTAGGTATGCTGCGACGGATCTTCAGAACCTTTACGCCTGGAACGTTGCCAAGCATCATGAAGACCTACTTAATTCCCACAATGGAACATGCATCGCAAGTATGGACTCCGTAGATGAAAAAAGATATATTCTTGCTTGACAGGATATATCATCGTGCAACCAAACTCGTGCGTGGTTTTCGAGACCTTACATACGAGGAAAGGTTGAAAAAGCTAAAGATCCCCACTCCGCTTCAACGTAGACTTCGAAGTGACGTTATCATTACATACAAAATATTGAATACTCCAGATCATCCAATCAAACATTTGTTCAAATACCGAGAGTGAGGAATTACACGTAGCCACTCAGCGGCAATACAAATTCCCCATTCCCGTACTAACTGTCGCCGACATTTCTATTCGGTACGTGTCTGTTTCCTGTGGAATGCCCTTCCCGAAGCAATTATCACCTCGAAACTTGGACACGTATTTGTTACATAACGATTTGACGATGCCTGTGTATTGACTCAGGGTAAGCATATTACTTGACTCCAGTGACATCGTATAATTGTTTTTTTATACCTCTTATTGAACGCATATTTACTATGATATGGTAATTGTGAAGCTATGTGCGTTTTTGTGACCATAAATTCTTGAATCTTGAATCTTGAATCTGCGTGGTCACTCGTTAAAACTCTTTCAACAGCAGAGAATGTTGATCTGCCGTGAAAACGTGTTTTATGTTCGCAGCATGCCATTGTGAAACAGTTTAGCTACTCACGTGGTACAATCTGAAACTATTGGCGCTTATAAAAATAACTAGATTCCGATATGTTCAAGTATGTTTTCCCCTCCGATAATGATCCCAAACAATATTTTATGACATTTGCTTTACCATTCGACTCGATGTACATATCTTTTTTACCCTCGAATCATCTATGAACAAATCTATGAGCAAAAGGAAATGTTTGATTAAGGGTCTGTATCCCCTCCCATTATTACTTAGTACAACACTGCCAGCTTTGACTAAAACGCAATTTCGCATATGTTTGCGAATTTTGCGGATTTTCACAACAGCTGCTATCTTTTCTAGTTTGAACTCTCGCGTATTAAGCAACCGCAAGTTGACTATTAAGACAAAGATAATGGTATACAGCGCGTGCGTACTAAATGCTTCACATTAAGACAGTGATTCCTGGACCATCCACGCAAGACACGAACAGAAGCTGAACGCTTTCCATCTACGAAGCATGCGTCGTATCTTGAACATATCGCGGATGGACAGAGTGAAGAATGCTGACGTGCTTTCAAAAGCTGGTCTACAGTGCGTTAGCGCCGACTGCGGTGGCTTGGTCATATCTACACAATGGAAAATGGTTGTACACTCAAATATCTGTACTATGCCACCTCGTTACTATGCCACTCTCGATATTGTGCCACTTTTGCTCGGTCCCGACAAAATTCAATACAAAATAAATTTACTATGCCACTCCCTACTCTCGCTACTATGCCACTATTCTGTGACTATTTAAAAATGCATTTTTGCGCATTTTACGCATATAGTCAGCCGGTTTCAAGGTCAAACACGCGATGTTTCTCCCTGACGCCAGCTACAACAAGCCAGTCACCTCACGCACAACGACAAGCCTCTTTTCATCGAAGCGCATGAAGCTGACGCAGCCTCACGACCCGAAGCTTGGGGAGGGAGTGCTGATGTGGCTGAAGCAAGCAAGAGGACTGAATCTGCCTGTCAGCAGCGATTTGATCAAAGAGAATGCGTTGAAACTGGCCGAGCTGATGCACATCCCAGACTTCATGGCGAGCGACGGTTGGTTAGACAGCTTCAAGAAGCGCAATGGCCTCACGTTCAAGAGCTGGAGCGATGGATTTCCAATCCCTTATTGATTTGAAGCAGCAGGTTCTCCGGCCTTTACTCAAACAGTTCTCTGCAGATGATGTCTTCAATCTGGACGAGACTGAACTCTGCGAAATCGAGGATAAATCCTCATTTGCAAATCGGAATTTAGCTTCCAATGTGGGGACTAAGCTAAGTCTCACAAGTGGTGCAGCACTGAACTCTTCTGGCAACTGCTTCCAAACAAGACCATGGCTTTTAGGGGAGAGCGGTGTACTGGAGGAACGAAAAGCAAGCAAAGGATTACTCTTCTGGTTGGGGCAAACATGAGCGGCAGCGAGGAGTTTCCCCTTTTGGTGATCGGCAATTCCAAGAGACCCCGTTTCTTCAGGAAGAAGGAGATCCCGATCACGTACAAGGCGAACTCAATGGAGTAGATGACCGCGGAGATTTTCAAAGAGAAGTTGCGTGCGTGGGATGGACGACTTGGCCAGCAGAGACGCAGAGTTCTGGTATGTCTTGATAACTTCTCTGGCCACCTTTCCGAGCTCCCACCCAACACGACAGCCAATTCGCAACCAATGGATCAGGGAATCATAGAGAACTTCAGGCGTCACTACAAGAAGCTGCTGCTATGCCGCCGGCTAGAGACCATGGACGATTGCGGAAAGTATTTCAAATTCACGTTGCTCGACGCTCTACACATCGTTCGGTATGCTTGGGAGCAGGTGAGCAATTCGACAATCAGGAACTGTTTCGCGAAAGCCAAGTTTATCGAAGAAGAAATCCGAACTGAGCCTCGGGATGCGGAGCTGCTCTAGATCTGGAAAGCTCTGTCTGAGAAGGAAAAGATGCACGAGAACGAGGAGATCGAGCTGCCTGACTTTCTCGAAGCCGACGAAGACCTAGCGACTGGCGGATCATTCACGCTGGAGGAGATTGCGGAGGAGATGCTGTACAATGAGGAGCCGATGCGAAGCGAAGACCAAGTGATTGTCGAGGAGGAAATCGTTCTGTTCGAGAAAGCCCAGCGTGTTTGGATCACTGTCATGCAGCAGACAAGCGGGAAGCCCGGTGTGATGCAAGCGTGTGATCGGCTAGACAACGAAATGAACGAGATCCGACGAAAGTAGATGTGTCAGCCGAAGATTTTTGATAGCTTTGGACTGATCGATTGAGCAAATAAATGATGGACTTGATAAAATTATGCCGATTTTACAAACCCTCGTTACTATGCCACTCTCGCTACTATGCCACACTTGCTCGGTCCCGACGGGTGGCATAGTACTGAGATTTAAGTGTATCCCCAAAGATCTACTCTATGGTGAGTTGCGATTAGGAAGTCGACCATTGGGCAGACCGCACTTGCGGCACAAATACGTTTACCAAAGATATATTAAAGCTCTTGGCATTGACCCTGTGAGTTGGGAAGAACTTGCTTTCCGGTTGGGTAGCATCCGCAGCATCTTGAACATATCTTGGATGGACACAGTAACAAATGTTGACGTGCTTCTTGAAGCTGTCTTGCATAGCATGGTCACCCTAGTACGACTACTTAGTATACGTTGAAATAACCAGTTGACCTTTGGGCATGTCACACCAACGGTACATCACCGTTAGTCAAAGTGAAATGAAGGGTTTTGTTGTTGACCCCACAAGTTGGGAAGAACTTGCTTTTGACTGCCATCTTTGTGAAGCGGCATATCCAAGCTTGGGAAGGGCACATACTTATCTTGAAAGCTGCGATGGCCGACAGAGTTCTTCTTATTGGCAGGATAAATGGTTCCCATAGAAGCGGATTGTCAATCCATTTGAAACTCTGCGAGGCATGGAATTATCATGCGATTGTGATCTAAATCTATGGTCGACACGATTGAAGAAGGCAAATACAACAGCAATGCTATTTCTAATATGAGAGAGATAGTACAGCATTTACGTAGGTGCGTTTGTCATCGCAAAAAACCGGGTCTGCTAGGGAAAAACTGTCCGCCAAGCCGGTTTACTAGTTTAAACGATTTCATGCCTCACCTCTGTCATAAATCAAAGAAGCAGTGGGTTTGTTTCCATATAGATTTTTTTATATTTCAAAACCAACATTCGCAGACAGAGACTCCATAACTTTACGAGTGAACAAAATAAACTTCTTTAAATGGACTGAATCTTGAATCTTGATGCAAAATAATGTTTTTAAAAAAAAACTAAATTTATCGATTGGTTTCCGCAGTATAGGAAGAAAGCAAAGCACATGTAATGGAAATCACGTAAATGTGTAGTAGAAGCAAAGAAGCGTTTCCAAAATGAATCCAGTTTTTGTCTAACAATCCCGATCGATAGATTGAACTGAATATATTGATTTTTCATGAAGAATGCAATGAAAAACACAACACCAAAACACAGCACACTGGACTATACTCGACTGAAAGACACAATAAGCGTTAATCTGATAAATGAAGTGGACCGTCGCCGTAGCAAAATATCATTGGTGGACACCAATTCATGTTTATTCAATGCACCGACGGGAAGGCAAATCCAGTAGTCAGCTTGTAAAACACGCTCTCATTCAAACCCTGGTTTTTATCCGGCGCGCGTAAATTCAAAAACGTGTAACCTCCGAGAAATTCCGTCAGCGTTCGAACCGAGACGCCAATCGGTCGTATGACGACACGTCCCGCGGGATCTTTCGTCGCAGGTGTTGGACTTGTACTTCGTTGAGATTCCTTGGACTTGGGTTGAGGGGTGGAGAGAAGGAGGACCAAATATCCCAGTTCCCAGTTGACATGCCATCCTTGAATCGAGGACAAACGCCAGCTGGCGAGTACGTCGCCTGTGTGGATATCACAACGCAAAATACGTGTCGGACCGATTCCTACAGCTTCGACACGACGGCTGGAGGACACCGTCACATTTCCACCTCCAAGCGGTCGATGTAGCCATGGCACCGCACCGCTGTTCAGTGTGTGGCCGGCGTCCGTTGCGAATAACGTTGACATGGGAAGCGAAACTTCGATGCGAGCTGGGAAATAGGCGATCCCATGGTTCGGCATTTGTTCCCAAGCGCTGATGTACTTCAATTTGGCTTGCAAGCTGGTGAGATCCTGGATTTGTGAGTAGGCGATGGCGATTCGGCGGAAAAAATTGGATTTTTGCTGGAAAAAATGGAACCAGTTTTAGTGGAGAGATTTTTCGAAGTGCAATATGATTAGTGAGATCACATTCATTAGAATTGTACAATTCACTGGATAAAAACATTTCGTAATGTAAATTATGAACACTAAAATCAAAAATCCAATATCTGCTTGCCAGGAATGAAAGTACATATTTGTGTTTCAAGCACTAGCGTGTGATCCCATAAACATATGTGGGCGCGTGTTTGAAAAGTTTGGTCGGCCATTCTTATTCAAATTCTGTTTGCGATCACAATGTTTCAAATTAGGATAAACCTCACAGCTCTTCTCTTGCAGAGGTGTATTCTAGATCATAGATGCAATCCGGTAGCTTAAATCAATGAACGCAGTTGTGATATTACATTTTTTGTCATCAGTGTATTCATATGTACCCTCTAAAATCCTTGATGTTTCACGAAAAGAAAGTTTGCATTGAATCGGTTATAGCACGTTTTTGGTAATGTTTCGCTTCTGAACACAAAAGCATCATCAGGCCAAGGGTGTCGATACGAACAGTGTTCAGGTTTAAATGGCATTTTCTTGACCAAGTCTGAGTTCTCTAAGATAGACAGGGGAGATCAAGATAATTTATCACCCCCCTAAATATTGTCTTAATCCCAATATTGTTTATTTAGTGTGCACTTGCGAACAGCGTCCGCTGACCCACTGCTTACGTAATCATGTGCACGTTACGCCTTAGCCGCTGCAGAACCGAACGCCAGATTGTTGAGATATCCGCCCCATCCGCCTTGTTCTCCGCATTCGCCCCTTTGTTATTTCAACTGTCTCGGCGTGAAGTCTTTCCCTATAAGATTTCACACCCCGTCTTATCACTTCCACGTTATCAACATCTACG
>JACCGJ010004162.1:0-40785 GCA_013407085.1 Atriophallophorus winterbourni | reverse complement strand
TCGGACCATTGCGTTAGTTTGGACTGCTTCCTGAATTTCAGTCTTAAGTATAGTTGGATCCACTAGTTCAGCTTTTTTCTGGGATTGCGTTCGGTATGCTTGATTAGATATCCATGGGAGTATTTCTTCGATATTATCGACTAGTATTTTTGATGGAATCTTCCATTGTGTGGTGTGCAATTTAATTTTCAGTCTAAATGGTTAATTTATGGTGGAGAAATTTTGTGACGAATCAAAAATATAACTGCTGTAGGTGTTATATTTTCCATCCAATCATGATAGAGATTCCGAGCCATTATTCCTGGTAGTATCTCTGTTCATTCGCATACATTGTCTATCTGGATTCAATGTACAGATTACGACTATTTTTGTGAAAATCTTTTTGAAGTGTTCGATTAATCAAATATGTTGTTTTGTGAAAAGGCGAGGAAAATCTTATTATGATGCATGACAGTAGAAGCTGTAAGGGAACTCTCATGCTGATTTTTGCTCTACTCGTTCACAAGACTTAATTAAATGCATGTTTGATTCGAGGCGTAGACACCTCATATCAGTGTGTGTGCCGAATCATCTATAGTTTCAACAGCTTTTAAGCGCTTACCTTTACTCATCATTTTAGAATTTTTACCATCTCATTGTTGTTTCTTTCTGTTTCGTCAATCTCATTTTCCACACTGCTTTACTAGCCTGTTATTGCCCCATCGTTTTATGAACCCTTTTGCTTATTTTGTGCTGCGCACAATTTGTCGTAATCTCGATCGCGTGGGACGTTTGGACATTCTCATATTTCCCGCTGATAGTCAAAATTTGCAGGGTCATCAAAAGTAGAAGACTAAGCTGAAAAACTGGTATAATATTGTTTAGAATTGGTTTGCATTTGCGTGAT
Organism: Atriophallophorus winterbourni; assembly: GCA_013407085.1. Taxonomy (NCBI): domain Eukaryota; kingdom Metazoa; phylum Platyhelminthes; class Trematoda; order Plagiorchiida; family Microphallidae; genus Atriophallophorus; species Atriophallophorus winterbourni. The sequence goes on along the minus strand of JACCGJ010004162.1, from coordinate 39,899 downwards.
CTAGGAATATGTTGCCACCCGACTTAGCCTCAAACGAGCTACTGTGTGGACGTACAAAATTGCGCTCGCATTTATATCAATTCGCTGAATGGAAATATATTATTTTCAAGCCTGAAGGTTGGGGTCGCTATGCCGTGTGTTCAGTGGCCAAACACATTGAATCTATCGGATTTTATGTGACCTGCTCTGTTTCACACAATTCTTATCCCAGATAAATCGTCACAAATCACATGCAGCCAAGTTACCTCGCTTGCATTGCAACATTGTCTTTACGCTTTTTGCGCATCGGCATCTTGTGAAACATGTTACCAATGCAGTTTAAATGTGAGCAAAGCTTCAAAACATTTGGGATAAATTCTCATGAATATATACTGTCATACTAATTGAATAATGCATCTTTACAATAACCTTATAGGCTATTCAGTATTCCGAAAGGAGTAGCCTACTTCTATTTGGGTATACTAAAAACTTGTGGTAATCTCAAGAGCCAATCAATATTTTATTAATCACAAAATCTTGAAACTTAAATATTTAACCATAAAAGTATTACAGTCGTTAGAATTCGAGCAAGACTTTTCCCGATTACTTGAATGTTTGATGAATAATTGGTAAAGGTCAGGTTTGATTACATAAATTCTGAAAGTTCAGAGTGATTTAGGTGTTCTAAAATATAGACCCCTTTTAACGCGAATAATATCTTTCAAAATTTATGAGAGAACTGAATGTCCACAGATCTATCATGCATCACGAAATAAACAAAATGTCATTGAATTGAATATTAGAAATAGTTTCTCGCATTTGAAACCAAATCATACAAATTATACTTCACATAATGTAAATTTACATCATAATTTTATTTATTATTCTTTTCTATACATACAAGAATTCCTTAAATAATCAACGTTTACAAACACACATTGTGATATTTCATTCTACCGAAAAGTTCATTAGGCAAGAAAATGTGAAAATAACACCGTAAAACTAAGCTAGATTTTGGATAGTTAAAAACGCTTTGCAAGAATTTTATACAGAAATAAATTTGTAAACTCCGCTTAAAACAAGTGATAAAAATCCCTCTAAAACCTATAGCTAATAGCTTCCAAAGAGGTGTCTTTGTCGGCGATAGCTCGACATTCGACTTGCAACCGAAATGTGCTTAACCTAGTTTCCTAGTTAACCCTTGTGTGAAATGTGTATCAGCTCCTTCTCCATTATGGGAACTGTGGTCACCTATCAAGCCTCGGGTCAAAGAAACCGTTAATATGCACCGGATCGACGAGCCCTAAGGTCCTGGTCTTAACTATAGCCGAAAATTTCAGGTTTTGGTGTTCGCATTTTCCTAACAATAACTCCACACTTTCTACAATACCACGATACTAAGACTTCATACTTTACGAACTTATTCATTTATTTCTAAAAGCATTATGAGTCTATTTTAAGTAGAACCGTTTCTTAATCTCACAAAATGCTAGGGAGCGCTGCTCCTAAAAATAAAACAGACACAAAATTTGTTTGGTTGGTAATTGGACACTACTCCCATTCAGTGTATATGTTCGATCTCAATGATAGGTTTGGGCTTTGATTAATATTTACAATCATTATCGATACATTATTGACACAGTATCGATCTATATGTTATAAAGGTATCGCTCACTCACTTGTAATTGATCTCCGCGATTCGGTCGCAAACGCATCGTTATTTTAGGATCAATTAGCCTCCCACCATTTCTTCATTGTTGAACAGTGATTTTTGGGTTCGACTGGGTTAAGAGTCCTCATATAGATTGACTTTGTGATAAAAATAGCTACATTTTGTTTTCTCGCGTTTTTACGCGATGCACATTATCCGAAGAAATACGTTCTCGAGATTACTAATTAATTTTTGTCTCTAACAATCTCCACACTCGGAAGAAATTCTGCCTCAATTAGTTGGTATGTTGTTACTGCTATTTACGATATCCAAAGTTGGCATGCTTTTTCTTCCGTCACGGAAATGAATAGTATCGTGATTACTGTATCAATGATACAAGAAACGGCAACATTTGTTCAACTTTTTACGAAAATCTATATTTTGATTATCGTATTTTTCAAAAGCTTTTTGATGCAAAATATTATTATTATTTTTAGGAAAACACGGTAAGGAACTCATATGTAATGCGTAACACAAGGCGAATGTATTCGCTGTGTTTCGGATGTGTGAAAAGCATTAGCGATGTACGGTGCCAATCACGAGCTTTTGGAGGCACAACACAAGGGCAAGAAGCGCCCAAACATACGACGACGACAATCAAGAACAATTCGGATTTCAGAAGGACTACATTAGAACGGTTTAAGTGATACCATCCTCAAAAGCCTGAGAAAAAATACAACATCAGTCACCATCTAATGATTTCCAATTCGTGAATGTCGGTCAAACAAGCTCAACTTTTAATCTTGTTGAAACGTATTCCATTGACAAATGAGATAGAAATGAGAATACGAACAACCAGTTTGAGGTATTTGTTGTGTTTACGTGATTTGTCTATAAAAGGTTGGCGTGTATTTCAGTTTTGCTATGTGCATAAGAAATGGGTTTGACCAATTAACTTTCTCGTGTGTTATAGGATTCGTGGGTGAACGCGATCAGCGTTGGACAGGGCGAACTCTGGGTTGAATGGGGAAGCAATCAATAAGTGTTTGAAACGCGTGGACTGTGGTTGTTAATGTTGGATTGAGTGTTCTGGAGTCTGTGCAGACAGCAAACTGGACGCCTCGATTGATCTAATGTAATCCTCTCCCTTGACTAAGTCCCGAATCATAACGTGTACGAGTTAAATGTGAGCAGATTTTTACAGTTGCTCAACCTAAAGAACTCATCGTATCGAAATACTATTAAAATCTCTAAACACTGAATCCATTCGTTTCCAAATGAAATATCTAATCGTTCATTTATATATTCAACATTAATGCTGAATTTCATCAGCATGTTTGATTATTTTTCTGAATTATAACCATGGCCACATTATCTCGGTGAAATATTACTTGCTATGTATTTCTTCAAACCGTGGAGAAATGGTAAGCAAATGATGAATATCTAAGCCATTATCAAATAGGTCTTGCACAATCAATCTCTTCGATCACATGAGCCCACACCCGTAGATGGGATTTACGCAGGACTTAAACTAAGATCATCATATGCTTGCATGTCCATGATGCACCATTTTACCGATCGTCGATTGTTTCGAGACACGCAGATTCTGATCGCCCTCTACCTACGTAACGTGTACATTCAACATGTTAACGGTCATGGGGTTTACGTGAAGAAAATGCAGACAACTTAGCATTTTTGTTTATCATGGTTATAACCTCCTTTGCATGTGTTTGGACACATGCGATTTAACAGGTTGGTCTTGTATGTACATACCACGAATCGAAACCGTTTAAGATAACAGAGGCGACTTTTATGATATAACTAAAATTTATATTTCAAATCTGGTGATAATAATTTTAATTTTTTGTTACTTCTGACTAGAGGCAATAAACGAAAATCGATAAATAGGGAATGAGAATTATGTGTTAGATTAATATGTGACTGCAACGTTGATGTCTTTTACGTGCGTGGATTGCGTTGGAGTTTAAATATTTAGCTATGTTCCCGATGAACCCAACACGGAGCAAAAAGCAAAATTTTGCCAAAAACGCTCACTTGCAATTTTGACTTGGCCACCCAACTTTTTACCGGAAAGTCCATCAACATTGGGACCAAAAATTGCAAACACGCGTTCCAATGCCCCAGCAAAAGCATGATCAGCGCCAAATTGCCAATACCCATGAATTTGTTGGCAATATTCACAGCCTAAACGAAAAGCGGAATTTAGTGGAACTTAACCGCAAAATATTTGAAAATGTTCGAAACCGATCGAAAGTTCATAATTACGAAAAGAAAGTTTGCAATGAATCGGTTATAGCAACAGACAAGAAGCATTTCATAGTTATCTCAAAAATTTGGATCCCGAAAACCAGGTCACAAAAGAAACCGAGTCCACGGATGGGGCAATTCCGTTCTTGGAGTGTCTCGCACACAAAGACAATGGCTAAATAAGAACGAAGGTATATCATAAACCAATCGACACAGTTGCCATTTTAAGATACACATCTGCACATCCTAAAAGGGTATTTCAGTCCATAGCGAAATCTCTGTTCTACAAATTTTACCGCTTCTGCAGCGATGATTCAGATAAGAGACGAGCTCATGAAGAAGTCAGTCGGAGTTAAACATCCGCAATCGAAAACGGAAAACGTTTGGCGAGCTACGGTATCTCTACCGTATGTCAAAAGCCCCTCCGGAGGAATAAGTCGAATCTTGAATAAAGCAGGTATTAGTGTAACATATGAGAGAGGTAGAACGCTCAGCTCCGTATTAATGCATCTCAAAGATAAAACTCGTTTAGGTCGTGGGACCAACTGCATCTGCAAAATCGAATGCAAGTGTTGCGCGGGTGTTTACGTTGGGCAAACGTCTAAAGGACTTTGCACTAGGGTAAACGAACATAGGAAACGAGTAGGTAATCAACCCGCAATTCCAGTAAATATCAATCACTAATTCGAGATTCGGCCCTATCTGAACGCCCGCTAGATATGGGTCACAGCGTAGATCTTGATAACGTGGAAGTGATAAAATAGGGTGTGAACTCTTATAAGGAAAGACTTCACGCTGAGGCAGTTGAAATAACAAAAGCTGGCGCGAATGCGGTGAACAAGGTGTATAGGGCGGATATCTGAACAATCTGGCGTTCGATTCTGCAGCGGATAAGGATTAACGTGCATAACACCTAATGTACACATGGATTACGTAAGCAGTGGGTCAGTGGACGATGTTCGCACTTGCACACAAAACAAACAATTTAGGGATTAACACAACAATTAAGGGGTGTGATCAATTGTCTTGATTTCTCCTGTCAATCTTAAACAATTCAGGATTGGTCAATAAAATGCCATTTAAACCAGAACACTGTTCGTACCTACACCCTTGGTCTGACGAAGCTTCTGTCTTCCTAAGTGAAACTTTACCAAAAAACCTGCTCTTACCGATTCACTGGAATCCTTCTTTTCACGAGTATTTGCAAAATTTCGAATATCCACAGATCAGGCGACAATATTCTTTAGAGCAGGAAAGTTTTCAGTGTTAGTAGTAATGTTGAAGCAATGTGAAAATTGTGTTGCATAAATAATAAAATGTTTTGTAAAACAGTTTACTCGAAAAACATATTTGCCTCGTTCAATTACTATGTTTTCGAAAGATTTTCCTTTTAGCGCACAATCACTTTAGATTTACTCGATTAACGTAATGCATATGATAATTACATGAAATCAGACGACATTCAATTTCCGTTTCGGTCCTATGCTATTAAAGAAACTTAATCCAAAGTTAACGATGTCAGGCTTATCGTTCATAAGCAACTATCAAACCCACGACAAAATTGTCAAGCCCTGCCGTTTGCTGTCGCTCAGATCTAATTTTTTAGTCCGTTCTGCTCCCAGTGGTTAGGTTTGAAACTTGACAATTGCATATTTGAATGATGTTCAACAACTGCTGAAGTTCTCCATATGAAAATCCTTGCAGAGTTCCCGATATGATGAAACATGTTTGTGACCTCTCAGGAAACTATATTCATGATATTTTGCTTCCGACACTAGCTTTGGTAGACACTGAACATTTTCTGGACAGTTGATTAGGTGTGGGGGGGGTAAAATCATATTTGGAACGAATTCAGCCTGTGGTTTAAAATATCACGAGCTGATATATATGCGGCAAACAATGTTGGTGGGGCAGACTTCTGCACAAACTGGTGTCCGGTTCCACAACCTATGAAACATTAACGCGCCTGTCACCTAGTGTGCATAGAGATTACACAATCAAGCGAATCAGTCCGTTTACGTTGATTACACTTGTTCACAAAAAACAGTTAAATTTCACACACAGATTCGCCCGTAAATCTCAAAATTCTCAGCGCCCACCATGACCTGCGCAGTCCTCAGCCGGCTTAGGATCTGTCTGATGAATGCAATTTATAACTGTTCCCTGTTCGTATTGACCTCCTTAGTATGACGAAGCTTGTGTGAGAAGCAAATTGTTACAAACAAACTGCGCCAGCCTATCCATCACAAACGAACCAAGAAAGTTTTCTAGTAAATAGCCATTCAACAAGAAACATTCTCCGTATCTAAAGGTGTAGTCAGTGCTGAGTAGTCATTAGAAAATAATTCAAATATATTGAGAGTAAGAGAACAAATTTATTTGTTGCTTTTCCATAAAATACACTATCAGTATCAATTAATATTGTGGCAAAGCCACAATATGTATATTGCGTGATGTGATAAACGAGAAGTAATTTACTGTAATAAAACGTTATTGGAACTTACTTCCTCACACAGTGTAATGTAACGAACCAATCTTGATAAACGCAGAAGGCGTACAAGACTCAGCAACTTGGCCAGTCGCAAAATACGTAACGCTCTCCCTTTGAAATGAAAATAAACAAGCATTTGATCTAATTCAAATTTAAGATAAGTCAACCAATTTGTGTCGCTTGTTTCCTACAAATTGGTCCTCCATTCAGGAACCATCAGCTGTCTAAAAACAGGTTGGTAATATCGCAGCCAAAAAGGGTCATTAGGAGGAAACATTTGGAGAATTGAGTGAAAATTTAGCGCAGCTGACAGGCGCCAAGAACGATGAATCCATTTTCTGATTTCAGGAGCATAACGGTATTCTTCCTTATGCGATTTGAATAATCATTTTCGTTGTAAATTCAATCGTCAATAAAAGCGGCAGTTTTTCTTATCGATATAAGAGGATTAGTTACTTCCCACTTCATTACTACCAGATACTGAGCCTTTTCACTTGATAGATAACCAAGCTTAACTAACTAACTCAGCTTAAAAATGAATTGCGATTCCGTATTAAACAATTTCGATTTAAGATTTAAATATTTTGGTCATGTTCAGCTAGAATTCGTCAGATGGTAAAATGCCTATGGAATTCAAAACGAAACACATTTGCACGCGCAATGAAGTTTCGCAAAGGATTTCTATTCATATCAAACGTACCTCTGCGATAAATTTGTCTATTCATCTGAAACCTCACTAGTTTCGACACGTCAATCATTTCACACTCTGCTATATCTACGTACGGTACAACCATGTCGTTTTTATTCTTAGTATTCAGGAAGTTTACTTTGGCAATATAAAGTCACTGTGGACGGGAATATTGGAGATTTGTCTTTTCTGTAAATTTCATTTTAAAGAGACTTTGGTAATATGAAGAAAGCTTGTTTATATCAACTTATACGAGCGAATTAGTTTACCGTCAGATATTGGTTTGTTGGGCAAGTACTGATAACAGATTTAGGAGAGGATTTCACTGTTAATAGGCCTCGAAAAACATCAACAACAAACGGTCTTGCTTCGAAACTTTGAAACTTATTGAAAAGGATTCGATGGAAAAAATATCATTTGCTTGACGGCTGGGCTGTAGGATGAAGTGACGAAACCTGGTCAATGTGGGTTTCTTTTCGATTAACATTATTATCATAATTCAAATTTATAAGTAATAATTGTATGGCCACTTCGTATTATGTGGTGATGAAGAAAGTTCAGAAAGCCCTTTAATGATGGATTAAATGATGATCCTGTATTCCACCATTGTCAATTATTGAGCATGTTGATTTGAAAATGTGCTCACACTCGGCAATTTTATTTAATTTCTAATAATATTATTCGGATAACTCTAGCAAAATTTGATGACGGCGTTGTATCAGTTTGTGACATTGGAATCCGCATGAGAAATGCAATAAATGAAGCGTCGTTCAAGAAGAAGAAGAAGTGGGGCGAATCTTTATGAGAACTTAGTAGAACTTTCAACTGTTGACGAATTAAATTGATCTCATTTCTGAAGAAAAAGCTTTTGTTTGAGCAATATAGTTGAACTCGACCGAAAGATTTAGAGGATACATAAAAATCTGAATGCACTGTTTACAATCCTGTTGACTATTCACGTATTTTTATCCATAAAATAAAGTAGCATGCGGTTCTACCAACAGTTTATCCATACTTTCACTTGTTAATTCCAGTTGGATGTAACACGATTGTTTTCATTGTTGTCATGCTCGCTATATTATTTATCGGAGGGGAAAACTTTTGAGAATGAAATTGAGACGCGTCTAAAAGGATTAGAATTCAGTGTGAATAAGATACAATTGTTGCCCGGCTTAACGACTACTGCCAGAGAGCCGATAGAAAATCCATCATACTCGAACAGGCGAAACTGTTCCCAGATGTTGACTAAAACGAGTAAGTGTTGGCCGTGATGAGTGACTCCTTAACTTAACGGAAACGAGAGGTACTCAGCAAAACCATTTCTAAAATGACTGACTTAAATTATAAACCAAAAATCGAATGTATAAACCTTAGTGTTATATCTACTAACGTGACCAAGACACGGGAACCGATCTACGACGCTAAGCAACAACATGAGGTATTGGAGTGTTATAAACTCTGCGGTCAGTTCAGAATGGCCGTTGTTACTCCAACATCAATAGTTCGGCTGAAACACCACCTCAATTCTTCTAGCCTTTTACGAATCTGCGGAGGACGTGAAAATGCTAACCTACTTATAGGTGCTCCAGATTCTACATTTCGTATCCATGCACATCTTTCATGGTGGTAGCGAAAGTCGTCGAAGAAATATCGTGAAGTATATAATCCAAATATTATTGTATTTCTAGGCGTTTCGAAAAATGCTGCTGACGTACCGTCTCAAAAAACATCTGAGCACGATCAAAAACAGTGGGAATACCCAGCCAAAACAATCGTTAATAAAAAATCTATACTTGTGGAAGCATTTCTGATACAGCGGTCTGCCAACTATAAAGGACAAGGTCCTAGCCCTTCAAAGCTAACCGTTTTAAGAACAAAAATGACCGATAGTATCAAACCGGAAGGGAAAGCCAATAGAAGAAACCTATCACAAATAGTCAAGTCGAAATTGCTCAGGCTAACAACCGTAAAGAAGCAAACAAATAGTATTGGCCCACCAACGCCTAGTGATGCGGTTCAAAAGGAATCTCATGCGATAGCTCCGAAAAAATTGAGCATTGCGACTCTAACCGAGTCGGCCAATTGATGACCCTTCATAATTTGAACACTACAAATTTTATAAGATGTTTATATACAAATGCGCAAAGCCTTTCAAACAAATAGGTGGAGTTAACCGAGATATGCTCGCATTACTCACCAGACATTATCACCATTAGAGAAACATGGTATTTTTCCCAATTGAGTGAGACGGATATATCCTTTCCCAATATGAATTTGATACGTTACGATCGATAGATAAATGGTAGTGGTGTTACACTTCATTATCATAATCGCCTTCAGCGTCGTCCAAAACACAACACAGAATTAACCACCGAGAATATAATTTAGTGCTCTTTAACGATTATATCTGGCGAAGTTCGCATGATTTGTTGCGACCTTGCAAAGAATATCTTATTGTAATAAAGAACTTGTCCATGGACTCTGCTGAATACCATTTAATAAGCACAAGCCAGGCCTTTTTAAATTTTCTATGTCGTCATCTCACAAGGGGTTTGAGTTTTACTTAAAATATATTGACTTCCAAAAATCACAATTTGCAGTGCGTATTTAATCTACGGGTCTCGCATAAAACGAGGGATCACATTTCGGCTTTGAATTTCTCTAACTCACGACTCAACTGTAGACGACATTTTTTGCCTTGCAAGTTTGTTTTAAGTGAAGCAACCTTGCTGACTATGTTGTGAAGTCCCTAAATCAAGAGAGAATTCTCGATATCTTCTTAGTGCTTAGCACGTACATCGAAAAAAAACTTTACATCCTGATTCCATAGATCAATATATATCACCCAACTGTGTAAACGAAAACAATTTCTACCTCTTGGATTTTTACCTGATTAATGAACTGCGCATTAAGCAACCAAATCTAGTTTTCACATGCTACATTGTTCGTATTACCCATACTATTCTGTGGTTTCTATAAAATCATACGCATTTTAGATTATTTATATTGAATTAAATTGAATTGAAAAATGTAACAAAATTTGAAGTTGTAGCATTAGCACATTTTAAATCTACTAGAGAAAATTAGCGCTTTATCTTAATTCACTTGCTAACTATGTGATTTCTTTACTTTTCTTATATTACGCTGCATGAAAACTAAGGAAGTCGCTGTCGTTTTATGAGGGATGGGGTCTATGGAATTTTAGCACAAAGGATTTGACGCCTTTTAATAAAACACGTGACAAATCTAGGCCGTTGCTGTAGCAGGAAATTAACACGTAAATTTGAGTCGAATAATTTGCTGAAGTTTACCTGCTTGCATTAAATGTTCAGCTTGTTCATAGGATCTGAACGCATAAAAAATATAATCCAACGGTAACGAACTGACGAGATCCAGTGGAAACCAAGTCTTCACATATTGCTTTGCGATTTCACGTGGATTGAGAATTATGTCGTCGACGAAATTATTGCGTATGATACCTGTCAATAGGAAATATTACAAATAAAAGAACCTTGTAAAAGATCAATAATATCATCGAAATCATTTTCACTCACTAATAATCCAGAACGATCGCTCAACATAAATTTGATAGGCAATTAATTAATTCCAATTTGATTAAAACTAGCCACATTGGTTTATTAGAATGGTGAGTATATCCGGTTTTGCCAACCGGTTTTCATTTTCTGAAAGCGGTGTCAATCTCTCGATACACAATCGATGTCTGTTTGTAATGGTGGATTATGATGGAAAATATCCATTTTACTCAATGCACAGCCGCGTTGGATTGAACCACGGCAACCTTGCTTCAACGGCGCACGCCTGACAGCTATGCCATTATCGACCATAGGTGAAAATCACTGGTTCCTTCTCAGCCCGTTCAGCGGCGCGCAAATTAAAATTAACCGTCAATCAATGCAATGCTATGTGGTTCAGGGATTCGAGGATATATGGTTAGAAGGTCAAAACTTTACATTACCACTGGATAACGGTATGAATAAAAATTTGAAAAATGTAATAGTATGAAACGAGTAGAGTATATCACATATAAGGCTCATGAATGGTCTTTGTTTGCATATATAAGCCCGATTTCGTTATAATAATATCACTAGACAAAGAGAGTCAACCACATGTTGAAGTACAGCATCTTAAAAAATATATCACTTACAGAAAAAATTGCTCCGAAACTCAATACGGGAAATTGGACGCAAAGAGATAAGATATGTCCACTTGTTGTTTTCCCGTCACACCTCAAAGAAGTGTCTCAGTGGAGGTTCTTTGACAGGCACAATTCTATAGGTCACAATAATATCGCGCCGGATCCATATTTACACAGAGTCAGATAGAACTAGGTGTCCTAATCTTTCGGTGTTTGGGAAATTACCAATACTCATCACAAATTTTTGTTTCTCTGTGTGGCAGATTTTATCAAAGAGAGCAATATCTTTTGGCTTCCAAGGAGCCCAGACCTCTACCACATTCTCCAGGCGAAACTATACGTCCTTTATCCTCCGTATCGCTTCCAGCAAAGATATTCAAAATATTCTTTGAAATATACAGAACATATGTGTTATTCGTTTCAATGTATGCGCTAAACAGCTTAGGCTACGTAAAGCAACACTGAAAATAAATATTTATTGGCATCACACTATTAAAGATGCAAACAATTATTCCATTTCCATTTCCATTTCCAACAAGCAATATGATTTGCAATAAAAATAAGTTGTGATTGAAAATCAAGTGATACGTTTGCCAATTGCATGAATTTTATGGAACATCTAATTACTCAGAGAACATGACCTACATATAAGCTTCCATAGAATCATGAACTCCTTATCACGATTCATACAATCTACCGCCTCCTAATCTCACGCTAGCCTATCTTCCCTATTCCCTCGTCTAGGCAAACAAATATTATGTTGTCCAACTAAATAATGTCTGCATTTTAAAATGCTTTGTGTGTGTGATCAATACAATTTTTTATTTCAATTCAATTTAATAGTCTAAAAAGCACATAGCTTTACAAAAACGACAGAATAATATGGAAATTACGTATAACATATGCAGTAAAAACGGGATTGTGTTTGCAAAGGAATTTGAGTGCAATCGGTTAGAGTAGTTTTTAGGTAACGTTTCACTTCTGACACATAAGCTTCGTCAGAACAAGGGTGATAGTCAGGACAGGGAACATGATGAAGATTTTGTTTGCTTACTGATCAATTCAGGAATCACGTAAAAATACATAGGGCAGAAATTGTTTTCAACCGGTTAGATGGGGTAAAGATGTATAGCTTACTTCGATGCATACAGCTATTTCAGAATACATCACACATTTGTGTACACATCAACTATTAACCCGTTACAATTGTTCCCAACCATATAGTAAAATGAACCTGAGCAATATAGCAACCTCATGGTATTGAGTCATCGACGAATTTGCTAGGTTCTCGAAATGCGTTCTTTCAAATTGGCTAAACTAAGGCTATAGGGCTACAAAAAAAAATCAGTCCCACTGATTAGTTAGGTGGACTTGAATCCAGTGTGTGGATCTGTCATCCAAATGTTGGCTGTGCCAATCTGAGTAACAGTGTCTTTCAAGTATAAATTTATTTACTAATTAATCAATGAAACTAATTTTATAAAATTCATCCGATGAAAGTAAACAATCAGAAAACGGTTTTAGCATGTCAGTGCGGTGAATGTGAGAACTTTAAAAATTGTTCGTTTCAATTGATTTGGTCAGATGTCTTGGTTATTTTTTAGGGATTTGTCATCCAAAGGTTGGTTGTGACAGTCTGAGTAGCAGTGTCATTGAAGTATAACTTCCTTCACGTCTGATCCCCTTTTTTGGTTAACTCAACCTAATCTTACTGTTTCCATCTGATGGCGACAAAACAGCCAAAAACCAGTGGTGATGTGTAAGTGCGGGATGTGAGCGCTCCATAACGAGGGCCATACATAGCCTGGGTGTGTGTGTGCTGAAAATGCTTACAGATGAACAATTTTATTGAAGTATATGCTATTTTTAACAAATATGTTTGATCACAACTAACGTATTTATTTTTCAAATGCCCCATAATAATCAGGGTGTCGGAAATTTGTAGATGGTTAAATAAAAAATTACGCCATGGTGTAGTCTATTATAGACATTTCTCCGGGAAGGTTATACCGTTAACCTCCTCTGGTAGATATCAACCATGAATATACATCACAATCGCATGATATTTTTCATGTTCCACAGCCTTTCGAATGAATAAACAGTTCGATTCGAGAGGAACAATCTCTTCCTCAGAGCTCGAAAAGCTAGGCAGTACTCGGTGGATCGGGGTCAGTTGCAAGCCGGTGGCGTGATATGTGTTCAGCAGCCAAGAGCTGTATCTGATACTCCCCATCTTGTAGACGACGCTTTACACAATGCCTGAAATGTGAGCGTTCAAAAGCAAGTTCTTCTCAACTCCCGGGGACAATGCCAAGAGCTTTCATATCTCTTTTTCAAACGTCTTTTTACATCAAGGGCGGTTTGCCCAATGATCGACTTCCTGATTTCGACTCACCATAGATTAGATCTTTCGGAATACGACCATTTTCCACATTTTAGACGTCGCCAAGCTACCGTAGGCGGCCTCTGTCTTAGTAGGGTGAACATGCTCTGTAAACTAGCTTTTGAAAGCACTTCAACATTTGTCACTTTGCCTATCTACGATACGTTCAAAATACGACGGATGCTTCGTAAATAGAAAGCATACAACTTCCGTTCGTGTCTTGCGTGGGTGGTCCAGGTTTCACTGCCGTACAGTAAAGCATTTAGTACGCACGCGCTATATAACTTCATCTTTGTCTTTATAGTCAACTTGCGGTTACATCAAACACGAGATTTTGATCGGCTCAAAATAACAGCTGCTCTGCCGATCCGCTTATCGATCTCCGTGACTAGCGAGAGGCTATCCGCAAGGGTTGAACCAAGATATGTGAAATGACGTACTGGTTCAAGCTGACAGTTTTCAACACCGATGATGGGAGGCGATTCAATCATGATTTTAGTCTTGCTCATGCTAGTTTTTAGCCCAAACTCATTGAATGCCGACGAAGAACAGTCCATTGGCTACTAAAAGTGTTCTTGGGAGTGAGAGATTAGGTCAGCATCGTCGGCAAACTGCAGTTCAGGGATGAATATATCCAGTACCTTGGTTTCGCTCTCAACCGGTTTAGTTTGAAACGTTTGCCATCGCTTCGCGTTTGTAGGTAAATTCGTGATTAACAAGCAGAGCAAAGCAAATACCGAAAATTGTTGGAGCAAGAAAGAACCATGTCGAATTTCAAAGGCTTCTGAAATGAAACCGTTAAAATGGACTGAGCCCTTCATGTAAGATTGGAACGAAATAACGTGTTTGAGCAGTCTTGTCTGGCAGCCTATTAGATCAAGCATTTTGAAAATACCCTATCTGTTGACGTAGTCGAATGCCTTCGTTAAATCAATAAAAGCAGCGTATAATGACATACGCTCCCCCCGACACATTTCTTAAGGTTATCTTCTGAAGATCATGTCAACGGTTGATCTTCCTCTGCGGAAGCCACTTTGATATTCGGAGTAAACTCTATCAGCTAAAATTTGTAACCGGATTTGTAAGACTTTACCAAACAATTTGCCTACAACATTCAGAAGGGAGATTCCTCTGTAATTGTTGTAGTCGCCTCTGTCACCCTTATTCTTAAATAGCGTGATGATCTTTGTGTCTCGCTTCTCTTGTAGTACACATACCTCCTGCCAGCACTGGAGAACCAAATGGTTAAGAGGCTGTAATAATGCTGTTCTTCAGCAATTGATGACCTCAGGTGGAATTCCGTCGTAACCAGCGGCCTTCCCATTCGCTAAGCGTTGATTGCCCTATTGAGCAGTATGGTGAGTATCTAGATTTCCAATGGTTGGCAACCGCTCAACATTTTCAAGTGCATGTGGTGAAACTGTACTATCCCTAGAGCAGACAGAGGAGGAGTGCTCTCCACATCTTTCCACCTGCTGAGTTTTGTACGCAACCGGGTTACCAGATAGAGACCCAATGGGTGCCATTTTAAGTTTGTTTGGACAAATGGCTCTCTTGACCCCATCACACATACCGTGAAAATTACAGTATCGGCAGCTTTTTGGATACTGAGGCTAATTTCAGTTTAATAGTCATTTGCAGTCCGTTGAACCTTATTTCTAGCTGCTCTTAGAAGTCGTAAGCTTACATCTATATGGTTTATATAATGGTTTATATAATGGTTTCTTTCGACGTAACGGCGTTATTCACATCATTCGATCAAACACTCGCAAAGCAAATCATATCATCGTTGCTGCACGAAAAAGGAACTGACCACAACGGAAATCGATTAACACGAGATAGTTTTATGGAATTGATCGAGCTGTGCCTTCAAAAACACTTCAAGTTCAATGGTAAAATCTACGAGCAAATTCGAGGAACACCAATGGGATCACCGATTTCCAGCCTAATTGCCGAAGCAGTCATGCAACGCTTGGAACGGATCGCTCTACCAATAATACGGCCAAAATTATGGCTCCGCTATGTTGACGACACATTTGTGATCATGAAAAGAACTGAACTGGACGAATCGCATCGACTACTGAACTGCGTATTCAGGGGAATCCAATTTACCAGAGAAACTGAAGTTGACAGCTGCCTGGCATTCCTGGACGTTCAAGTGAGACGAACAAGCGAAGGAAATTTAGAGACCAGTGTCTACAGGAAGAATACGCACACGGATCTAGTCTTGAACTTCCACAGCAAGCATCCAACCAGCCATAAACGCAGCTGCATTAGAACCCTATTCAAAAGAGCAGCAACACATTGCAGCACGCCGGAACTGAGAAGACAAGAAAAAGGATACCTGTTCAAAGTGTTCCAGAAGAATGGATACCCAAGAAGCTTCGTACTACGCCACAAGTTCAACCGTAACCAACAAAGAAACGATGACCAAAACAGAGTTAGACGCGCTCTTCCGTATGTGCAGAATATATCAGAAATCGCAGCTCGAGTCCTTCGGCCATTTGGAATAGAGGTCGCGCACAAACCCGTGTCAACATTACGCAAACACTTCAACAATATAAAAGACAAAGTGGCAAAGGAAGAACAAACGAATATTGTCTACAAGATTACGTGCAGAGATTGCGAGAAGAACTACATCGGACAAACCGGCCGCAAGTTAAGCACAAGACTACACGAACACCGGTTAGCTGTACGAAGGCACGACCCAAGGTCATTGATTTCAATACATGTTGATCAATTCGGACACCAATTCGATTGGGACAACGCGAAGATTTTAGCCAAAGAAACCAACCGACGAGCGCGAGAATTCATCGAAGCGTGGCACTCATCAACGACATCAATCAACCAGCACCTTCAATTGGCCACAACCTATGGACCAATGAAAACTCGATGGACAAGAATGCAACACATGAATTCCACCAACCAACGGGTGTGATGGCGAACGGACAGACGAACCTTATAAAAACCGATGAAAACCAATTTTAAGTCACTTCGAAAGAAGTTCTGCTGATGATGTCATCTAGCCTGATGACGAAACGTCCTACAACAACAACACAAGCTCGGCGAACACCACTGAACAACATACTCATCCTGAGCCACGCATATTCTCCTCTATTACTAAGCTTACATCTGTTGGTATAAATTTGTAATTCAAGAATGGTGGCCGTTTCTCATCCAACACAACAGTCAGCTCAGATGATTTTGCTTCGAACCAGTCGTTCGTTCGAACTTTCTGCGGATCGTAAGTGGAAAGTGCGACTCGACATATGCTGCATTTTAGCGATTTCCAGTTTCCTGAAGCCCAGACGAGTGTGGTTGTCTTGTTGTACTCAGCTGTGAAGATACGCTGGCGTTATGCCTATGACACATTCGTCATCATTAAACGCGACAGATTGGAAGCATTCCATAGTTACCTTAACAGCTTGGATAGCAAAATCCAAGTTACAAGGGAGGTCGTATCTACAGAAGGGTCAATTCTATTCTTGGACTGTCACGCACGATAACAGAATGGTAAAATAAGCACTACGGTCTATCGTAAGCCATTCGACACAGATTCGGTCGTTTTTAATTCTGCTGAGAAATAGTTGAACGCCTGTGCAGCGAGCCCATCACGAAGTTAGTCAGCGGCTTGCTGATCATGGTTACCCTAAGAGGCTAATTAAACGCAAACTGATACGGGTAAAATACCCAGCACCCAAAACGGAAAAACATTTGGCTTGTAACAGTTTCAGTACTTTACGTTAAGGAAGCGTCGAAGGGGATAAGTCGAAACTTGATTAACGCAGGTAAACGTGTAACGTATAAAAGGGGTAGAACGTTCCTATCCTTATTAACGCATCTCAAGGAAAAACATGAATTGTTTATATAAAATCAAATGCAAGGGTTGCTAGGGAGTATATATCGGACAAACACCCAGAGATCTCAGTACTTGGATAAGTGAACACAAAAATCGAATCGGTAAGCAGCCACGCAATTCCAGTGAATATCAATCACTGATAACAGAATCAGCACTAGCTGAACACGTGCTGGACACAGGTCACAGCTTTGATCTTGATAACGTAGAAGTGATAAAGCGAGGGGTAAAACTATACATTGAACGACTTCACGCTGAGGCGGTTGAGATAACAAAGGCTGGTAAGAATGCAGTCAATAAAGAGGATGGGGATGATATCTCCACAATCTGGCGTCCGGTTCTGCAGCGGATAAACATTAACGTGCGTGACCCCTGGTGTGCGCACCGAGTAAGCAATCGAGCTAATCTGTCAGCAGATGTCATTCACACCTGCCAAGAGTTTTAGTCTTGTCAGGTGTGAATTAATGGATTATACGGCACGTAAGGGTGGTGTTGCGTCAGTTGATATTGAACGCGCCTGTCCTTCTTAACGAGCGCAGAACCCACCATGGGCTGTTCAGTTCTTAACCAACTTAGCATTGATCAGATAAATGAAATTTAAGCTTGATCTATGTTTGCACTGACACACTTGGTCTGGCGAAGCTTCTGAGTCAGAAGCGAAACTTTACCCATAAACTGCTCTCACCGATTCATTACAAACTTTCTTTTTCATGATTATGATTCCCCGATCGGCCACAAGCATTTTACATTACATGGCTTTGAAGGCTTTTGAAAATCGAGCAGCTAGATTAGGTTCACACATGCGAGTGACGTCTATTCTTGGCGCGGTGCAATCTGGCCTGGGGACAATTTAGTTTTGAACAAATCAGCGAATGGTCAGTGTCGCAATCTGCTCTTTGATGTGATCTGGTGAGGAATACACTCCCTATATTAGTGCACTTAACAAGAGTAACATCACGCTGATGACAATGCTTAGAGCGAGGATGTTTCTTAGAGAATTTATGCTGTGGTTTTGTTTCAAAGAAAGTGTCAATGACACAAAGACTGAACTGTGTGTACAGTTCTAAAAGGCGTTGTTCATTATCATTGGTTTGACGTACTCCGAAGCTTCCGAGACAGTTTTACCAAGACTCGCAATCTGCACCAACTCTAGCATTGAAACCACACATTACCACTACACAGTTTTGTGGCACGTTTTTTATGACTGTTGTGAGGCTATTACAAAAAGCGTCTTTGTCAGCAGGTGTTGCATAAAGCGTTACCGCATAAACGTAGACTAACGTAATGGTATCAGTAATGAACTTCAGATTTAGAGTCTAAATCCGTTCGCTCCCGCAGTTGCTTGTTTTTGCTGCTTTTAGTAGGCTTTTTCGCAAGGCAAACCCAACCCTATGCAGTCGTGGCTCACTAAAACCCCTTCCTTTCCAAAAATATGTAATCTCTTTCTGTTAGCATAACAATGTCTGGAACTGGCGTCTTTTTTAGGGCAGCCAAGTCGACATTCAGCCTTTTTAGCTCATTGCTAATCACCTCTGATACTCGAGACGTCGTCATGACCTCCTGGGCGCATGAACATAACATTTCAAGTTCCAATTTTCATAGCTGATCTCTGTTGTTAAGTAGTTTGTTTAGCTGGTGCGGAAAATACAGTCTGCTTGTCGACTGATTCCTCATCCCCATGCACCAAAAGAAGATAACAGACCGTAGCGAGGCGAAACTTATTGACTGGGGGCTGTCCAGCTTGAGCCCGGCGGAAGCAGCCCCAGGCGCTGATCTCTATCTTAGCCGATCCATAGCTTTTAAATGGTATCTGCTGCTTTCCATGTTATTAACCATGGAAGCGGAATGGATTGTTCTCTCCATTGGTTAGTTGAGATTTACGCCAGGGCAGTTCAATATGAAGAACTAGCTGTTTCTCATGCAGCAACTGCTCCCTCTCCACGGCACCACTTGAACCAAAGGAACAGCTAGGCTGATACGTTTGGACAACGATGTCAGGATTTAGTTGAATACAACTTCGGACTGCCTAACGCCAAGGCGGCTTCGTATTTTTCCTCGAAGTTAATTTTTGAAGCCTTTTCAATGATTGGATGTAGCCTAAATGCAGTGGAGGTTTAAGTTAAGGGTTTTTCCTTCCCTATGTGAAACGCCTTAATGGACATACAAGCTTCACCTGCAAGAAGCCAGCTGGTTTCGGGTCGCCAGTTAGTCGCCTTCTCCCCTTCTCCTGTCAGTGGAAGCAGTTCCGCCGGTTTACACTGGACCACGCGTGCAGGCTAGGAGCTGGACTTGTTTGTCAGAGACTATATGAGACGCTCGACATTAGATCATTTTTGGAATTGGAATGTTGAATAAGGCACCGTGTTTCTGCTATTCAAATTCGATTTGCAATGATGAGCTATGTAT
This sequence comes from Atriophallophorus winterbourni, assembly GCA_013407085.1. Lineage (NCBI taxonomy): Eukaryota > Metazoa > Platyhelminthes > Trematoda > Plagiorchiida > Microphallidae > Atriophallophorus > Atriophallophorus winterbourni. Next base: position 20,021 of record JACCGJ010004162.1, on the reverse strand, counting down.
ATCACTGGTTTTAGTATTGGAGCAATCTAATAATTCTACGAATATAAAAGATGTATATTTGCAATCGTATAAGTTGCACCATATTCCCGTATTTAATGGCCAAATTTACTATATTGTGCTTTTGAATATAACACCGAAAAGAAGAAACAAAATTACCTGAAAATTGGTTGAAGTAACTGAAAAACTTCAAATGCCTTTCTGAATGAATCGATGAGAGATGACGCACAGCACACTACATCCATGAAAATTTTTATAAATGCAGGCTCATTATCATGGTTTTGGTGAGCACAATGTTACCGTCGACCTATTTAATTAAAGCGGTGAGTGCGATTAAACTAACCGGTTTTCTTCGCTGTTGGTGTTTTCGAAAAGGCTCTCGCTGAATTCCAAACAACTTATTTTTCAAACGCGTAACGTTGTTTTATACTGAGTGACGGACTAATGAAAAACCACTAGAAAAAAACCACCCATTATAAACATAGTAGTAGTGAACAATTTTCCGTGTAACAAATGGAAAATCGGCGTATTCCAAAGATCAACTTTATGATGAGTTGAAATCGGAAAGCCGGCCATTGGGCAGACCGCATTTGTAGTGCAAATACGTTTACAAACGAGATATGAAAGCTTTTGGTACAAAACATACGAATTGAGCATTATGTGCTCTTGACCGCTCACTTTATAGACAATGGGTAAAGTGCCATCTGCAAGCTATGCGAGAGACAGATAATGCTCTCGGTTGCCGCTTGCGGATCAAGCCGTCAGCGTGCACCTGAAACCGTTCGTCCTACTACTGCCTATCGCCTTGAGAACTACTGGATAGATTGTTCTTCAGGAATCGGTCTGTTTAAGCATTCGAAAAGCTGTAGAGCATGAAACAATCATGCGCTTGTGATGTACATCTGTCGATGAGATCGACTAAAGCTGGCCAGCAACGTCAATTTGCCGACGGTGTGAATCAATGACCATGACTAAAAAGCACATTTGCTTGCGTTTGCATCACACACACCGTACGACCGGATTCGTGCTGTTTGCACTCATCATGTATGGACAACAGGATTAGGATCCGCATGCGTTTGAAACAGTGAAACAATGGTATACTAGTTGCGCTCGTATACCACTGTTGGATAAGTTTGGTACGAACAGCCTGTTTAAACGCATGAGGTTGGTCGAACCAACCTTATCCAACTGTGGTATACAAGCGCAACTTGTTTATCATTCTTCCACCGTTTCAAGCGTATGCAGATCCTGAACCTATGCCCCTACCTGATGAGTGCAAACTGCACGATTCCGGTTGTGGGGTGTGGTGCTACAAATGCTTGCAAATGAGCTTTTTTCTATGGTTATGTGTTAAAACCCTTTCTACCTGAGTGTGTTTTCATGCGTTCGAACAGGTTGGCCGTACCAACCTCATCCACCAGTGGCATACGAGCGCAACTTGTTTGAAATTCAGAAACGTTTTGTTTTTGTATTTATAAAAATTGCCTTGTTTCGCCTTTTAAACCATAAATATTGAATCATCTGTCGATCATCTATAAAGAAAAATGCTTTCAAAACATTTCTAAGAAGTATTTGCATTACTCACAAGCCTGCACATAGTATCTAATTACGCTCAATAATGACCAACGAAACGACTTAGAACAAAAAACAATGCGCTCACATACCTGTTCTAAAATTGACGAGTATATCTAAAATAAAGGCAATGTCTGAGACGCCATTGAAAACGATCCATTGTCCAGAGTTCACTTCGTTGAAGAAACATATGATGACCGGAAGCATAATCAGGTTGGCGATTAAAAGGATGAGCATGAGTAAGTTCCAATAAAGCCTGCAACCAAGAGCACGAGAAAGGAGCATGAGTCGTTTGTTGAAAATAAAAAAAAATGATAGAAGCATTCCCCAACGCAAATATAATATATGGTGGTCATAGTGCTCCAATTTTATTCCATTTAGGGATGATAGTTCATACATCAAGTACAGAGAACTTCGTGTGGCCTGTAAATATTTTTCATCGAACAGCAGAAAAATCAATTACCTGGGTTGTGCAGGCGTTGATTCTTCCATCTGAGAACGACATTTAGTCAGTATTAGAAATCACCTTTTAACAACAAAATTACTTGCAACTCGGTGAAATTGATATTCTCAACGTGATAGCTTGTTTTGCCCCTGGAATTTTGTATATATTATAACTGACTAAAATGTCGTCACAGTTTGCGAGCACAAAGATACTGTTGATGTGTGATACTCTAATACCTGCGAATAGGGATATAGTAATGTAGATAAGAACTACGTGTTTAAATAAGTAACCTCAGTGATCCAATCGTCGTAAGCTCCACATTTTCCATCAAGCATCCAGACAGAAATATTTGAAAAAAACGAACTCGCAACTGATTAAACTTAGGAAATGTTGCATGGCGAAGGCATCCACCTTATCTTAAATCTGAGACCCAGGAACTATTCCATTTTCTGATAAACGATGTACATGAAATTTGCATCTGAGACCATTTGTTCCCATAAGAACGAATAATATGGATATTGTAATTCAACTGAAAAATCCTTTATCGTATAGTTAGTGCTCAAATCAAGTTAAAAATTGTTTTACGGCGGTGAACACGTCAGGCGGGCCAACAATAATTGCATCAGAAACTGCCGAAGCAATATACATTTTTAATGTATCTATCTTTCTTCCGAGAGAACATGCAATATACATCCCAAATCAGTCCATCTTGGCCAATATGGCCACGAATGAAATAAAGGTCGCATCAGAAAGCTTGTTCCAATCATTATTACGTCTAAAGACGGAAATGCCATTTGTTGTTGACGGAGTAACTCCGCTTACAACTCTTAAAATCCAGATGTATGAACCACGTTTCATGGAAGTACTATTTTACAAACGCCGAGACTCAAAAGTCATTGTGTAACATTTTTACATTTACCATATTTATGTTTTTGGCATCCATGAATCCAGCAAAACAATCGACCGCTTAGCAAAACAAAAAGATCCAGGCGACGACCGTAGCACAACAATGGTTATTATACGGGTATAGAACAAACTTTATTCCGACACATCATAGATTACTTCTTTTAGTTCTATTCAATTCAATTCAATTTTATTGGTCTAAAAGCATATAGCTTTACAAAGACCACAGAATAATATGGGAATTACGAATAACATAGGTAGTAAAACGGGATTTGTTTGCTTACTGAGCAGTTCAGAAATCACGTGAAAACCCATAGGGCAGAATCTGTTTTCAATCGGTTGGATGGCACATCTTAATCCATGTCAAGCTTAATGTCCCGCATGGCATTCATGACACTAAAATCAGCATGCCATTCCAAAAAAAGATGTTGGAATCGACTTGAATGAGTCCCAAACTATTTCTCTGCCAAATATCCTCGGCTAATTTGTCTGCAATGTTTTACAGCTGAATGAATTATTTGAAATCTCAGTATGGCTTTCACTAGAGAGATCTAACTGTAGAAACGATTTTCTTATGATAAAAGAAACAGCTTTAGCCGTTTAACAATATTTTTATCGATTTAACGAAATATTTGAAGCAAGTTATTCGAAATGCTCAAACTATCAGACTATCCAGTGATGATGCGTAAACTAGTGATAACTTTTCACATTAACTTGAACCGTTCAACCCCTCCTCAATGGTTGTGCTTCAGTCGCTTTTCAAATTCAAGATTATGTGCCTACACTTACGGTGTTCAAAATTTCAAATGTTATTGAGCTAAAGAAAAGTTCCGGGACGAAAACAAATTTATTTATCTACACACTCGATACAATAGTAAGTTTTCCCATTTAGGCCATTTGTGATCACAAACCAACATACTGTGTGTGACCCGTGGTTTGCGGCAAATTCGGCCATCATTACCTACCCGAAAGCATCCTCAGTCACTAAAATATTGCATTCTTTAGATAATGTAATTTCTAGGTATTGTGTTGCCACACATCTTCATTCAAAGCCGTCATTCAAAACTAGTTCACGAAAGCACGTATCTCGGTGCAGTGCGGTTAATACAGACAAAGATTAATAGACGGATTTGCAGAGCAAAGCTCATTTTGTTTGGGTTCAACCTGTGTTTCTACTAAAGATATGCTAAACAAGCATAATTATATGGTCTATAGCACATACTTAGTAAATGCCTCAACCTACTACGACAGCGCCGCTTGGCTTGGCCACGTCTAAATTTCTGTTGCCCTATTAACGCAGATTGCGATTATATAATTCACAGAACTGCGCAGAACTCCCCCAACGAGGTGATTATTATAATATGCCGATTCTCACACAAAATTGTTATGCTGCTATTGATATACAATTTCAGGGCCACATGTGGGAAAAAACTACTCAGCACAAATCAAAGTATGAAACATACGTTCACTCCGCCAATAATAATTACTAATTCGTAATCTATTTGTTACTCCATGTAACATGTTCGCGAATTCCATTTCGTTGGGTGATTTATTGCTAGCGCAATTACATAGACATTCACAGACATAAATGTCAGGACATCTGTGTAATAATTTACGGAACAAGTGTTGAATACACTAAACGTATCACCTATTGCCGACGGAATTATTCGTCTATATATTTGACGAATCGTCTCACATTACTATTAGATAGCAAGCAAATTTCCAAGTAGACGTCTATCCATGTTTGTGTTATTATAATTTGGTTTTACACTAGAAAATTTCCTTCCTACAAAAGGATGATTTAATCTGGTGATTAAAATAGCCACTAGCATGATTTGCCAGAGTAGATTTCACTGAAAATATTTCATTAGTATTAGCCAGCACTTTGTATCCATTTTCCACTTAAAAATTTACAGAATTTATGGATACAGCATCCATGCATACTTCACACTTTTATTCCACAACAAAATAACTATTACAGATATAAAAAGAATTTATTACAATACCTTTCACAGAGCTCACCACAATGACGTCATTTTGCCATATCCCTACAAACGATTTACTCGAATTTTTAGTTTAGGTTTGCGACGACTTCTCCTTGCCGTAAAAAATAATCGTCGGTCTGTAGCAAAACTGTTAGTTAGTTTGCAGCGGATATTTTCATATCTAATAAACTTGGCCAACAACAACAACAACTACAATCAACGGTTTGCAGAATCACAGAATCATTTTGTCATGGAACGCTGATTAGAATAGTCCATTTATTCAAGCGCCATCGCATATTCATTGGCGACAAAATTTAGACCAATAATTTCCTTGCTCCGATTAAAATTGTTGATATACCAACTTTTCCCAGCTTAACCGTTTTCATTCTACATATAGTAACTCAAGTCTCACACATGAGGAGTGCAAACATCTAGAAACCAGTGTTGCGTTGGAAATGCGGCGATATGCGAATTAGTGAGGGATCTTAAAAACACAACATTAAATTCAAAAACGAACCCTGGGAAAAGTTAATACTGACCGAAATTGGGAAGATATTCACTGCATTCCAGCGCTTCGTCAAGTAGGTAGAACTACAGCAACCTACCACTTTCTACCTGTAAGTCAAGTGATAATTAATTGCCCCACAAGACCAATCGACCTCTAATATTAATCACATACATCATGATTATTAAACCATAATTTACATGTATGTGCTGGGTGCGCTCTTCTTTCTGTTGTACATAAAAGATTTGCCCCCCTCATATCTTCGAAAATGGTCTTGTTCGCGGATGATATGAAAATTAGTTTTGCAGAGGATTGTGAGAAACTACAAATGGATTTGGACAGCGTGTCGAATTAGGTGGCCATGAATGACATGTCATTCAACATACAGAAATGTAAGATGTTCCAAGAATGTTCCTTGGACATATCGATTTGGAACTGAAAACCTAGAATTGAGCCCGTTCGAAAAAGATCTTGGAGTAGGGATTAGCGGAAACCTGCAGAGCACAGTGCACTGTCAGAATATATATCGACGGGCCTACAGATTATTAGATATCTTTCGAATTTTTAGAAGATTCTCTCTGGTAACGTTACCAAGGATAATGAATGTCTACCTTCGCCCTACGATTGAGTATGCGGTAGGGGTCTGGGCTCCTTGGCAGCGAAAATATATTACTCTCTTTGATATAATCTATCATAGAGCAACAAAGTTAGTGATGTGTCTTCGCAATGTTCCGTATGCCGAAAGATTGCGACGTCTGGGTCTATGTGACTTTACCCAATGGAGGAGTTGACGCGATATTATTCTGACCTATAGAAATGTGTCTAGGTCATCCACTAAAACACTTGCTTGATGTGTGATGGAAAAGTGACCTTATCCCTTTACGTTCCAAGTTCCCGTATTGATTGTCGGCGCCATGTTTTCGCCAGACGCGCTATATTTCTTTTGAATTCCCTACCCCAACATGTGGTGGACTCTCCTTGCCTGGCGATTTTTAAAGCGAAATTGGACTTACACTTGCAAAAGAACATCATTGGTGAGCCTTACATTTGATATTCTCTATTGCTTTTATACTGTTGTAATTTTCATGTTTTTATTCATACCGTAATATTGTGGTGTGGTAAAGAATTAAATTTTTAACCATAAATCCTTGATTCGTTTGTTGTATTAAATGTTATCCTCTGCTATATGAATAACCGGCAGTTGAAAAGCGTTTTAAAATTTCTTCCGTCAATTTGTTATTGTATAACGTATTTAAACGTTTTTAGTACGCACGAGATTTAACCCTGTAAACAATTATATACCTTTGTTGTGTTTAATTCATTATCGTTAAAAAATCAATTTTATCAATATCGAAAATGAATCAATGGCAGTGATATGTTGCATTCACAGGTTTTTTATGGTCGAATATTTATAATCAGATAGTAACAAGTCAAGGACTTTAACTTACCGAAAGTTACTACATGGATGGATTACCCATTTTGCTCCTTCGCGTTGTCGTCTTCGCTCAGATACCAGGGCAATTTTATTGCCAAACAGCTTTAAAGCGAGATGGTTGTTTGAAGGTTGAAAAAGACCAATCAGTTGCTCTCTCAGTTTAACGGCCGACCAAGACCTTTCACGGTTCTGTAAATAGGTATGTTCTTCGATTTCTTTCAAAATGGAATTATCGCCACCGATCCCGATCTTTGAAGGTTCTTTTTTCAAATTTTCTAAAAAATATCGCTCCTCATCTGTGCATGCTAATGACGGAATATCAATCGTGTAACGCCTTCGTGTATGACCATCTTGGAGTGTATTCCGTCTTCCAGGCAAGAACGCCAATGATCGCAAGCGTGATCGCCAATCTGTCGTATAGCTTCCAGTTTGATTTGCTTCTTTTTTGGGTTCACGGATCATCTCGCCCATATTATCCAAGGAAATCTAATTCGAACTGGTTCCGCTGCGTTGGGTGTCATGAATAATTTATTGAGTCCAGATCAACAAATTTCGTGCTCAAATTATGTAATAAACATCGGTCTGTTTTTGATAGCATTACATAATTCGTGGTACACTATTTTTGTAAACTTTTGGCGCACCGGGAAATTCAATAACTAATGTTTTCTGCACTTTGATAATTTCTATATTCAGATATAACTTCTGTCTCGCTGAAACAAACAGCTCGTCATTGGCGAATGAAATTTCGATCTACGTGATAGCCAATCGAAATTCCCGAAACAATCACACACCCTTGAACAGATCAGGTAGTTTGAAAACGTTACTTTACATGCATTGGTCCAAAAACGGATTCCTATGTTTACATACTGACTAACGAAATGTACAAAATCTTAGAATTGAACATCACCAGCTGCATATATTTGTTGATGAAAGCAAATAGTACAAAAGAATTAAAGGGAAAATTAGTTTTGCTTTGGTTGATACTCTGGAACATCTAATACATTTGTAACAAGAAATAAATTAGGTTTATCTCCGTTTCCTGCTTAGCCATGTATTACGGCACGACCCACCCCACGAATGCCCCGAGGCAAGAGAAGTCAAATTGCTCAAACGTTTACGCAACTGACAATGATTTATACAAAGAGAGATTATTCTTATGCGAATCCACTAACTACCTCCAACAAATGAGCAGTACCCGCACCGGTTATTCATTAAAGATGATATAACAAACGATTTTGTACGAAACGATTCAGTTGTGAGGACTATCTACGTTGAGTTAGTTCGACATGTGATCTTTTCTCGTAGAAAGCTGTCCCAACATAACGTATCAAGCCATGTTCCGGGTAATTTCGATAAGATACGCGTTTATTACATCAAAGGCAAATGTAAGCTACACACCTATCAGAACTCAGAACACAGAACACATAAATAAGCAAATCTCGTAACCACAACTTTGCGTCAACATGTCTGTGTCGTTGGCACTTGGCCAATCGAATTTGTTCCAAGTGTCTCACAACGTTGAGCTCGTTTGTTCAAATTCGACGGATCGCATATCCTTTTGTGACCGATGTTGCGAACCTGAATGTGTTTCTGTTATGATGGATTTATCGTCGATATTGCTGCAGAGACTGTCGTTGCGTTCTGTCAATCTATGCGCTGTGCTTAACCCAACAGCCAGGAAAACAGAACAAAACCGGAATTGTACGTTGATTGCTAGTCCAAGGTCCAAGCGCCCAGTGTGTGCGTTTCGACCGTGGAATGGTTTGTATTTATATGGCAACAACAGAGTGAACGTGTGAAGGTACACCGTAATCGTAGGAATGTGCATAGTGGGAACGACGGAAGTTGGTTGTCATGGACGATTCAGACAACTTGAATATGTATTTAGTGCAGATGGGGTTTGTTGTAAAGGCACTACATGACTTACGAAGCAACCATTTCTCTCCGTTGCGACTTTGGTCGATCAGGTAATCCGGATTGTTTTATTTGTTAGGAGGGTGCTTTCATAACGGTTCCCATCGATAGCGTCGCTTAAACCGTTATTATTTTATAATTCCGAAATCCAATTTTAATAGTGTTTTCGATTGTTATTGTTCATCGTTCCGGTGCTGGGTTGGGGAGAGAAAATATTGTATCGAGTCAGTTAATACCGCATCACCTTCTCTGATGAATCGTTGATTAGGTCGTTATACAACCTTCGAAGACGCCCAATCCTACGTGACAACGTAGCCTCGCGTTTCACACATATTTATTGATTGCGTCCCAATTGAATACTGTTCATCTAAGAATCACACAGCACAAAACGTCATTTGGTCAACTGTAAATAATTTATGTCGCAGGTAGCCTGGGTTTACAAGCCAAACAAAATACGCTGAATCACTGGTCAAAGGAAAACAAGTTGTCCTACAATTTCAGTAAAAGCGAAATGTTACAGATTAAGGAAAACATTTAGCAGTCAATATCTTGTGCGGACTACGTAACGGGATATGCTGACGTTTGCAGACAACCTGGAATGCGAGGCCGTACATCAGCACGCGCTCAGCATGCTTACTTTACTCCGACTAATTTCCTGACGGTTCTGGCCGCTGTCAATGACCAATGTAATCAACCAAAACATTCACTCATTCGTGGACTATAAAGAGCAAGGGTGTGCAACATGGATGGAACAAGACTGCGTAACACGAAAGTAGCAGTTTTCTATATGAGTTCACTTAAACAACAATACATAAGAGTGAACGTTAAAACAAGGTAAAATTGTGATTCTAAATGCTTATTAGTGTCTCAAACATAACATACAACATGAATTTCCTCTAATACAACCAATATTCTATGAGATTCATAATATGTGTGTTGCATTTAGCGAACCATCTAAGCTGTTTTGGCCAGACTGTGCAAAGGATCGCTCCATCTATGCACCCGTGTGATACAATACACTCACGCATTACTATAGCAATTTCACGAACTTCGGTCTCAGCAAGCCATATAGCACGAAAAGCAAGATTATACACGTTGCATGTTTTGAGGTTAACGCTTCATATTGTACTGCATGTAATATAGAGAATACTATCTGTCATCCAAGGCACCTCACTATATAGCAGCGCCGTGGTATTCCCTCACACTGGGGCGGTTCTATATGATTTTGCCGAACTGAATGGTAGAAAAAGCATTAAGCTTAACAATAACCATAGGATGACAAGGTATATGGAACATATAAAAATATATAAAAAATATAAAATATCTCAAAAATCAATAGGGACATTCGCATACCGCATGGTTCGTCATAAACTCATCGAGTTTGGAAGCGAAAACCTCAACAGATTCTGATCGTGTGATTTCTTCAGGCAAATAGTTCCAAGTGAAACAAATTCTTACGGAGAAGAAATTACGACGTATATCCAATCGAGAATGCGGAATGCTTAAAGCCTTTGAATGTGTTCGTGTTCTAGTAAGGTCATTGGGCTTTAGCAAGTGTTTAAGGGGATGGTTTACAGAATGCAGGATTTTGAAGGTCAACATAAGGTCACTACGTATCCGCCGTTGGGTAAAATCTTGTAGGTTCAGTTTTAACATTCGCTCTGTGAAAGGCAAATTTCTGTACCGGGAGACCAACTTTGTAGCACGATGATAAATCCTGTCGAGTAGTTCGATATCCTTCCTCAGCCATGGTGCCCAGGCTTGGATGGAATATTCCATAACAGGACGTATATACGTGTTAATTACCCGGGGTAGGGTTTCGGGCGTAAAAATCCGGAATATTCTTTTGAGAAGACTCAAGATACGGCAAGCTTTATTGTACACCATCCGGCAATGCTGTCCAGGCTTAAGGTTAAACGAAACCCAGATACCCAGATCTTTTTCTGCTGTGGTCCAGACGAGATCTTGCGTGCCAAGCTGATACGTGTGGTGCAGAGATTTCCCAAGCTGCAGCATTTTACATTTCGCAGGGTTAAATGGTAACTCATTTAACTGGGACCAACGAAATAAGATGCTTAGATCCCGTTGTAATGCCATACAGTCATTAACAGACCTGACACGTTTCCAAATTTTAATATCATCGGCAAATAGTATCAAGTTGCATCCAATATCCTCTACTATATCGTTCATATACACCAAGAATAGAAGAGGTCCAAGCACCGAGCCTTGCGGAACTCCACTCGTGACGTCTATTTTTCTAGATAAGGTGCTGCCAACGCGAACTTGGACGTGTCTATCAGTAAGATAGTCCCTTATCCAATTCAGCAATATTCCCGTTATTCCATAGGATTCGAGCTTTTTAATTAAGATGTCATGGTTGACTCTGTCGAAAGCTTTGGAAATATCGATGTAGCAAGCATGTACAGCCTCACCTTCGTCTAGTGCCTTGGTCCAATCCTCGAACGTGGTAAGAAGGTTAGATAAACAGCAACGACCTCTTCGAAAACCGTGTTGTGCTGCAGTCAAAATATTTTGGTTTTCAAAATGTTCTCTCATGCGCGCAGTCACAATGCGTTCCATTAATTTGGAGATCACCGGAAGTAACGTTACCGGTCTATAGTTTGCTGTGTCTGAACGGCTACCGCCTTTATAAATAGGAGTTATCATCCCTGCTTTCCATTGCGGTGGTATTTTTCCTTCATTTAAGCTGAGATTGAATATGCGAGTGAGAGGAGCAGTCAAAGCAACGCGACACCTGCGAAGTACGGCGGGGGTAATTTTGTCTGCGCCAGGGGACTTCTTTTCGTTTAGTCGACAAAGTTCCCGCCCAACCATGTATTCGTTGATAGTCATTTCACTTAATAATTCGAAATGTGGTGAACTTGATGAAAGTTGATATGGTATACAACGCTTGGGATTGAAGACAAATGAGTAAAACGTTGCTAAAGCGTCGGCGGTATCTTGGGCAGTGTGGGTCAATCCATGAGGTGTTAGTACAGAGAATACACCTGGTTTGATCTTTGATCGTTCATTTACTATCTTGTAGAGAAGCTTAGGATTCTTTTCCATTCTCTTAAGCAAGTTCCATTGGAATTGCATGCGATCTTCTCTTACAAGAGTAGTGACTTGATTCCGTATCTTACAGAATCGTTTCCAAGTTTCTTCCGTACCAAACTTCTTATGAGTTACCCAAGACTCTCGCTTAACAGCTAACCATTTCTTCGTTCTACTCCGAATAACAAACTGGTTGTTGTAGCTGCATTTGTGTGGTACAAAAATCGAGTTTTCGTAAATCTTCGAATTGAGATAATTTAGAAACGAATTGTAATATGAGCCAGGATCCATTGAATCAAACTCATGAGTGTATGCATCCCGGAGACTGATATTTAAGGATTCAAATTGTATTTTCCTTATGACTTTCGTCTGTTCACACAATCGTTCCGCACTACATACATAATCAAACAAAAGCACAACATGATCACTCTTCCCCAGTGGTGCCAGGTATTGTATACCCTCTACTGCGGTTGCCTCAGGCGTTAAGACAAGGTCAAGGGTTGAAGGTTGGTCAAGACCCCGCCAGCGAGTTGGCTGGTTAACGTGATTGTGTAGTGAAGCAAATTCTATAACCTCCTTGAATTTATGTTCAAACGAATGCAGGGAGTGCTCACCTCTCGAAAACAGATGCGGGAGATTAAAATCGCCAATGATTAGCAATTGCATAGTCTGGCATCTTGTGATGTGTTGCAATGATTCGATGAGCTTATCATTGTATGAGCTTTCGGATGATGGCGAGCGGTAAATGATGCCGATCGTACATTCATCTCCATTGACTAGCTTTACTGAACACCACATCGTATCAGGAAGGCTGAGGTCAGGATGATCGATGACGTTACACTGCGCTAAACGTTCGTGATAGTAGACTGCAACTCCACCACCGGATCTTCGATCACGATCGCGACGAAGTAGTGACATTTTCGGAATCAAAAGCTCAGCATCAGTCATGCAGGGCTGGAACCAAGTCTCTGTAACTGCAACCAAATCGGGTGAAAGTCTATCACAAAGCTCACATAGTTCAGCTAATTTGTTAGTTAAACACTGAGCATTTGTATATATGCACCTGATCGTATTTGTCTTACACAATGTCGAATCGTGTACTGTAGCTATTGGTCCGACTCGCGATGAGCCGGACCCTTTTCGTTTTTTGGGGTAACATTTGAACTGTCAATAACAAGATTGCAATCAGGCTGTGGTTGCGATGGTTCTCTGGGTTTCAGTGAGGGAACACGCTTGGGCACACTTAGTCTCACGTCTGGAGCTATCGCTTGACATTCAGGTTGAACCTCATCACTAGGCGTTTGTGGGTCGGTGCTATCCGTTTGCTTGCTTTCGGCTATTACCCTGGGCAAGCTCAACATGACGTTTTGTGGTAAGTTTTTTCTATTAGCTTTCCATTCACGTTTGATAGTATCCGTCATTTCTGTTGTGAAGAAGGTTAGCTTTAAAGGGCTAGGACCTTGCCCTTTATAGTTGGCAGACCGCGGTATCCTAAAAGCATCCACAAGTATGGCATTTTTAATACCAATTGTTTCGGCTAGATATTTCCATTGTTTGTGGTCGTGCTCAGACTTTTCTTGAGAAGGTACGTCAGCAGCATCTTCCGGAACACCTAGAATTACAATACTTCTCGGATTACATTCTCCACGAGATTTCTGCGACGACTTTCGCTCCCACCATGGTAAGTCTGCATGGATACGACATGTAGTCTCTGGAACACCTCTAAGAATGTAAGCATTTAAGAGTACGTTTTCCACGTCCTCCGCAGATTGCAGCGTTATTCTTAAAAGGCGAGGATCATCCTTGTGAGGAGAATTCAGGTGGCGGTTTAATCGAACTACTGATGAAGGAGTAACTGCGGCCATTCTCATCTGACTGCAGAGTTTATACCACTCAGCTAAGTCATGTTTTTGCTTAGCTTCAAACAGCGTTTCCTGCGACTCGGTCACGTTTGTACATATAACGCTAAGGTTTACACCCGCGGATTTTGTTTTATAATGTGAGTCAGTCATTTTAGTAGCAGTGGTTTTTTGAGTCCTTTTTCGTTTCCGTTAAGTCGAGGAGTCACTGATCCCAACGAACGCCTCCCCGTTTTAGTCACCATCTGCGCGGTTATCTGGGCAAATGTTGGCCTCGAGTATGATGGATTATCTACCGGCTCTTCGGCAGTAACCTCTAAGTCGGGTAACGACGGTGTCTTTATGACGTTTATTATCAGTTCATTTAGTTTGTGTATACTGGATTCCATTCCATTTAGACGCGTCTCAATATCATATTCAGGGGTTTTCGTCGCCGAGGCTGACGGTGTTGATTTGGCCTTGCAAACCAGACACACATAACAAACACCAGGGCAATTATCTCCATTAATAATCGATACTAAATCCGAGGTCAGCGATTTGTCGCATTTAGCATGAACTTTCGACAAACAATCGTAACACGTGACAGACTTTGCCTTAGGACTTACCGACTTTCGGCAAACCGCACACATGCAGCCCGGTGCGCTTTGTTTTCGTTTCGGGGTCATCCGGTCAGGGTTATGAGCAGCACTGTTCAGTGGTTTGTGCACAAGCATTGGCTCGGTCGAGCGATCGATGATGAATATAGTGTGCGCGACAAAAAATTCAGTGTTCACGAAAAAGAGCAAAATCAGAATTTAATCCGGTGATACTCTTCAGTAGTTGATCGCACGATGTTGAAAGTAGGACCAGTCGACGGCGAAGAATAAGATCTTTTCAATGACGTTAATCCCTTTGAGGACTTGAAGAGTATTAACAGAGTTGCACGCGTAAATCCAATATGGGAAAATCACGATAAATCCCAATTTGCTCGTATCATCGAATACCGCTACGAGAGTGGTATATCCAGAAAGCTGACTTCGAGAGGAGTCCAACAACGTATGATATATCCACGTAAGAGTAAGTTTAAGAACAGTATACTTTGATAATCAGGAGCTCAAAATAATGCGACCGCACGGCACGTCGTCTGCTCAGCAAGTTATGGGGCAAAATATCTCCCAAGGCTAAATCCCTACACGAGTCCGATAGCAAACAAGTACCATGAGGGAAAGTTGAAAAGTACTTTGAAGAGAGAGTAAACAGTGCGTGAAGCCGATCAGAGGTAAACGGGTGGAGTTGAACTGCGAGCTCTGTGAATTCAGCTGGCGAGTTTGGTTGAGCTTGGTCAAATCGGTCGTACACTGTAGTCTGTGTAGCAGCAGGCCTTTTCCCCTTTGGGGTTGAGGTGCGCGATGCACTCATCATGTGATGCGCGCTGCAGTGTTCGTCGGTCCGGCTCGCCAGTGCATTTTTGCAGAGTGGTCACCACGACCGGCACTGCTGTCGTTCTGTTTTGGTTAAACCGGTTTCGCATTGTCCTTGTGGCTCTGCTTGATCGGGATGGCAGGTAGCTCGTTGGTCAGCTTTCGCTGGTCTTCGAGTGTAATCAGCTGACCTTGACAGTTCTGTGCAGTGTGTCGGGGACTGCGGCTTTAGTGCGTGTACGCGTGCTAAGTTGGCCGGCTTGCCTGGGATCTGGTTAATTTGTAGCCTGTGAGTGCAGGCCTATTGATGCCCCGCCTTTTTCGGTTGACGGTTGCGTGTGTGGCACGATGTCTAGGCCGACAGTCTGTGGTGTAGTGGCTGACTATCCGCCTGCCCCGCGTTGAAACACAGTGGAAGGAGAGTAACAGGTACGCTAGTCATTGGGCGTTACAGATTCAGAGAATGAGATAGGAAACTACGTGTTGCCAATTTGCTATATACTCGACAGGAGATACAGTTGTGCCTTGTGATTAAATAGATGATACAAGAGACCAATCCCACTGTGACAGAGAACAGAACAACACAGGATTTTTATGAAACCACCAAGCCGATACTCAGGACGCAGATTCGGAGTTCCTAGAGCTGGGCAGTGGCAATGTTTATATACAGAACAACAAGTGGTGTGCGAAGTAAACGGCTAAGTAGTCCGTGATGAGTAAAAGACCGCATGTTAGGATATAGACTGATGCGTAAGATTACAGCATTTCATGGCAAGCAAAGGATCTGTTCGGATGAAGACATTACAGAGGTCGCACGGGTTTGGGGTGAGGTCGCCTCACCAACAATTTGCTACGCCACTTTTCAAATAATATTGATGGCCGCCTATGGCAGATCGGGTAGTTGTTCCAGGACTGACAGCAGTGAAATCTGTCTGTGGTGGAGCGTTTAGTTCGACCGCCTCTCTGTGGTCAGATAGCTTGGACAAAGCGCGCACTTTCGCCCAATCAGATTGCGCCTTTTCGCGTCAGAGCGTCACCCCTCTCTTTTTACAGGGGGAGGGGTGACTTTGACAGGGCCGCCCACCCCGAATATTACTTTACCGGGACTAACCACCCGGGATATTACTATAACGGGACTGACCACCCCGACTAAGCACCTGGTTCAGATGATATTCGCCTGATCGCCTATGGTAGAGCGGGTCGTTCTGCCTGTGATAGGGTGTGTAGTTCTATCCGGTCTTAAATGCAATCTCGGGAATTTCTGTCCAATTAGTGTGCAGCTTTGCGCGTTTAGTTGCAGTCGTGGTCGTACGGGTGCCTATGCCGTCTGATGTCCTGAGTTTGCTCGTGGCATCCGGGTCGCTACTTCAAACATGGAGCAACGTAGTGTTTGCTGCTCGGTTTTAACGCAATGTAATTTCTGCCCAGTGCTCTGAATGTCAAATTGAAGAAATTCAAGTGCGGGTAAACGGCGGGAGTAACTATGACTCTCTTAAGGTAGCTAAATGCCTCGACATCTAATTAGTGACGCGCATGAATGGATTAACGAGATTCCTACTGTCCCCCCCACTAGAGTTCCAAGGTTGTCAAAGGCGAGGCGGTTTTGGGGATAAGCTCCCAATTCAAAAAATACTCTAATGTGGCGCGTCTCATATTGTCTCCGACAACCAAGTCAGCTCTTGGCCGGTACGCGTAGTTTTGTGTGACCAGGCAGAACTGCTTTTACTGACAGGAGAAGGGGTGAAGGCGACTAACTTACGACCTAATACCAGCTTTCTTCTGGCAGGTGAAGCTCGTAAGTCCACTAAGTCGTTTCACATATGGGAGGAATAACCCTTAACTTAAAGCTCCACTACTTTTTGGCTACATATAATCATGGAAAAGGCTTCAGGAATCAACCTCGAGGAAAACTCCGGAGCGGCAATGGCGTTAGGCAGTCCGTAGCTGTATTCAACTTCATCCTGATAACTGCTGCGATGACATCGTTGTCAACACGTATCAACCCAGCTGTTTCTTTGGTTCAAGTGGTGTCGTGGAGAGGAAGCACTTGCTGCGTGGGCAACAGCTACTTCTTCACTGTTAACTGCCCTGGCGTACATCACAACGCACCAATGGATAGGACACTCCATTCCGCTTCTACACAGGAAGCAGCAGATACCGGTTAAAACCTGTAGCTCGACTGGCGTAGATCTCAGCGCCCGGGGCTGCTTCCGATGGTGGAAGAGACTTTCGTGTCTCATTACACGGCTACTGACGGCCACAAGCTGGGCAGCCCCCAGTCAATATGGTGCTGTCTTGCCGCGGCCTGCTATCCTCATTGGTTGCATGGGGATTAAGAATCAACCGACAAGCAGACTGTATTTTTCCGCACCAGCGAAACGAACTACTAAAATCAATTGTTATTTCTGAAACTGGGAAAATGGAACGTCCGGTCCATGCTTCCTGGATTTCACGACGACGTCTCGAATATCAGAGGCGTAAGAATATCTGCTGTGATTAGCAATGAGCTAAAGAGACTGAATGTCGACGTGGCTGCCCAGCAAGAGACGCGATTACTAGACACTGGTATACTTATACTGCAGAACCACCTACTAAAAGCAGCAGAACCGAGGAGCAGTGGGAGCGAACGGATTTGGACTCCAAATCTGAAGTGCATTATTGGTAGCATTACACTGGTCAACGTTTATGCAACGACGCTCAACGAAGCCTGCTGAAAAAGACCGACACAGTCCTCAAATACCTGCCACAAAGAAACTGTGTAGTGGTAGATGGCAGATTTGGTGCAGAATACAAGTCTTGGCAGCTAGAGATAAGGTTTAACAGACTGCAAGTCTATTAAACAAAAATTAACCTATGTATCCAAAAAGCTGTGAATACTGGAAATGTTCACGGTATGTATGATGGGATCAAGCGAATCATTGGTCCAACTAAAAAGAATATGGGTAGAGCACTTCTCCTGTCTCTACTCTAGCGACAATATGGTTCAGACATTCAGAGACAATATGGTCCAGACACTCATGAGCTATATTTGTTAAATTTGAAAAGCAGTTTGTTGTTCAACGAAAAACTCTCATTTTATAGGTCGTTTAAGCTGCAAACCTAACTCAATAGCTTCATCTCATCCGCGAATTACGATGCATCATAAAGTGCAATGGCAGAGTATTTTGATCTTGTATTGTGACTGGAACAAAAATATTGGTATGTGATATGGGATTGCTAAATGGTTTACTGCATGACGGTAAAACCTGTATCATTCATGCAAGGCACGTATGAAAACAAAAACATTTACATTTAGGAAGCAAATGGCACGTTGAATATATCGTAAGTAGACAGTTTAACACGCTGAAGTGATTTCTTGAGTTGTGCCGTAGAGTATACTGACTAGAGTGCAAATTCGCACACGCTGGTTTGTCATATCTATATGAACGAGATCTTGTCTAAGGAATGGATTATTCGCTTCCTGCGAAAAAGAATGATCTGCGGGGAATAATAATCTTGTGCAGTGGATGTACGCTGAAATGATGTTCGACGATCCTATCATGAACTAAAACCATAGATACACAGCTCAGTATTGAAAAAGACGTAATATCTTCAATTGTTTGCTAAAGTCTTACAGATCCGTTGACATGATCTTCTCCCTGAGACAACTCCAAGAAAAATGTCGGGAACAGCATATGCCATTATACGCTGTTTTTATTGATTTAACGAAGGCATTCGACTACGTCAGCAGGGAGGGTCTTTTCTAAACGCTTGATATGATAAGCTACCCCCCTTAGGCTGCTCAAACTCTTAATTTCGTTCCACACAGGCATGAAAGGCTCAGTCCATTTTAACGGTTTCAGTTCCGAAGCATTTCAAATTCACCGAGGCGTCAAACAATGATGTGTTCTTGCTTCCACACTGTTCAACATTTTATTTGCTCTGCTTCTGAAGCCCGCTTTTAGGACGAGGACGGAAGACATTTACCTACGCACACGAAGTGATGGTAAGCTTTTCAACCTGAAACGGTTGAGAGCACAAACCAATGCATCAGGAATCTGCTAATCCGTGACCTGCTGTTTGCCGACGATGCAGACTTTATTGCTCACTCCCAGGACAACCTCCAGTGGATAATTGACTGTTTTTCGTCGGCATGCAAAGACTTTAGGATAAAAATCAGCATGAGCAAGAAAAAAAGTCCTTGGTCAAGGGACTGAATCGCCTCCAATCATCACTGTTGGAAACTGTCAGCTTGACTCAGTACATCATTTCATATACTTTGGTTCAACCATTGAGAATAACCTCACGCTAGACACGGAGATTGATAAGCGGATTGGCAGAGCAGCTGTCATTTTGTCCCGATTGAACTCTCGTGTCTGGGGTAACCTCAAGCTGACAATAAAGACATATGAACAAAGTAATGTGTTGCTCACATCCCCATCCCTTACAGACATATGAAGTTATACAGCGCGTGCGTACTAAATGCTTTACTGTAGGGCAGTGAAACCTGGACCACCCACGCAAGACAGGAACGGAAGCTGAATGCTTTCCATCTACGATGCATCCGTCGTATCCTGAACATATCGTGGATGGACAGAGTGACTAATGCTGAAGTGCTTTCAAAAGCTGGTCTACAGAGCATGTTCACCCTACTACGACTGCGCCACCTGCGTTGGCTTGTCCAGTTCTATGGAATGAAAACTGGTCGTTTCACGAAAGATCTACTATATGATGAGATCAAGAATTCGACTATTGGGCAGACCGCACTTGCGGTACAAACACGTTTGCAAAAGTGATATGAAATCTCTTGGCAGTGACCCGGCCAATAGGGAACAACTTGCTCTTGACCGCTCACATTTAAGGCATTGTGTAAAGCGTCGTCTGGAAGCTGTGGAGGATCAGATACAGCTTTTGGCTGCTGAACGCAGATCACGCCGCCGGCGTGCAACTGATGCAATGCAACTGAGTTATGA
>JACCGJ010004160.1:7327-21088 GCA_013407085.1 Atriophallophorus winterbourni | reverse complement strand
AAACTTATACCAGAGATATTGATTTTAAACCTGTATAATTATGTTCCTGTAAGCAAACATAAGAGTTATATGTATATATTTGAAACATAGTATTAATTTTAACGATAGAACAAACTCTAAATTTTGTTTTTTTCGAAATCTATTTTCTAAACACTCTTGCTGTCTGTTCCAGACATAGTTTTCAGTTGTTAAACAGAAAACGGATTTAATTATTGGTTCCGTTTTATGTCACATCACTATTCATGCTTGAAATTCCTTATGTGCCACGTTGTTTGTGATTATAAGGTAACGATAAGATGATGGAAATATTTATTTATTTAAATGTAACCTAAATTAATGTTGGTTTGATTCTGAAAAGACGCTAATGAATAATTAATTTTATGTTTTGAAACAGTAATATTATTTGCATTACTCCTGCAAAGTATGTCCATCGAATTTTTCGGTTATATACCTTTGATAATTGTATGAGCAATGATTCGGTATTATAAGATAATTTTGAAATTCACTACTGAATTCAGTCACAAATCTCACCAAATTTCTAAATGAAGTGTCAGAAATAGGTTCTAAATAGTGATTAAATAGCGTTTATGTAACAACTGTGTTTTACCGGAGCTAAAACCATTGACCTTGAAATTATTTCTGTTCACGCGTTCAACGTGACTGCTCTACTAATCCGTTCTAAGCGTTCTGGCTACTAAGATAGAATCTGCATCGTCCTATGCGTTTGCTCCTAAATTTGTGGGACGTTGATCTCTTACTCATTCTACATCAAATTGGTGTGCTTTGTATACACGTATCCTTCGTGTATTTTTCCCATTAGTAGAATTTTAATCGGCATTATTTATTCAGAAATTGTTTAACTTCGTATTATCGTGCATTTTTGCGCCGTATTCTCCTATTGTGTTAGTGGTCATACATTTCCATTCGCCATATTCTGTTTATCATATGCGATTCTGAACTCATTATAATTGTCTCAAAGGTCAGCACGTTACCCATTTTCATTCCAACGAAACCTGAGTGATGGATTTACTTCTTAGAAGCTGGTTCAAGTGGTAGGAATGTCGTTGATGATTCGGGCACGTTTTCAGTGTTACCGCAGAAACTGCCCACTGATATGCTGTTGCATATTGAAGGTGGCCGCTAACGTTGTCTCAAAAAAGCTCCGATTTTGAACACTGTGCCGTCTGAACGTTGTACGGTGCATCAACAATGCACCTGCCATACTAATAGTGACTCACCAATTCTCAGGGACATCACAGATGTAAAAATCTTTATTGACCTGCAACTTCATGTGTACGTGTGAAATGTACTTCAGTAAATGAACCAGCAGCTGAGTGCATCCATTCTTAGTCATCTAACTTGCATATTTCTACAGTGACCACAGGATTATTACGCACACCGATTGAATGGAATTGAGTTATAAAGGCAAACCTGATGACTGAGGGTGCAGCACTACGCAATGAGTTTCGAAAGCTCGATCTAATCCGTAATCCACAATCGCAAAGCCATCTCGCAAACGCTTCAGTAGCCGTACTCTTTTCCACATTTACAGTTCCACCAAAAATACGGCGTTGATGCGCGACCTTGCATTTAACCTTTTTGTTACCGCACCTCCCCGACTAACACTTAACGACTACGGATGACGTCGGCGCACAGCGGTTTGGTCATCTTTTATTTGACCAGAATATATACTTTTCTAGAGTGACAAAACACATGGGCTGTGCCAGTGAAATCACGACTGTCATACAACATATCTCAGGAACACAAAAGCCTGTCGTGAAATCGCGACAGCGAAAACTGCTGATAACAAACTCGCACTGCGGAGAGACACTATTCTTGATATCACATCTCTCCCATGCACAATGTTCTGGACGATATCATTTGCACGGTATCGCAGAGCGCCTACCGACTACTTATGCATTATCTCATCTGAGTTTAGACTGTAAATTCTTTATACCATCCATGCATTCGTATTAGCGTTGAGATAAACACGGATAGATTTGTGTAGCAGAAAGCCGTGAGCACGACAATGTCATGTGAACACCAATATTTACAGTAATAACACCTAGTAATTCAGCTTTAAACCCAGAATCCGCTATTTAAAAAATGATGTCGACTGACTGTATCGGAGTCAGCGATGTAATATATCCATTAACACGAGACCGCCATCTTTGACACATACTCAAATTATCTACCCAAATACTCATCATACAACATCCAGCGAATACAATAAACGAATGTACGCAAACGAACAATGCTTGACAAATAAATTATTCGAGCTAATTGAGCTTCGTGAAAAATATTCACAATTCCTGATTGGCGCAACAGAAACCTGGTTCAATCAGCAATTAGAACAGGAGGGAATTTTAATTCCAAATATGATTATTTTTCATCGTGATCGTATAGACCATGGGGCAGGAGGTGTTGCTATTCACTATATCAACGAGGATATCCACCATGAAGCACCACTCGTAAAGAGTGATTATTTAGTCATTGTTTTCGACTATACCGTTGATGATAAAAGAGCTAGTGACGCTCAGAAATTGATAAGAGAAATTAATACGGTTGCGATACCAATGGCGTTTCATGAAGTCACAGATTGGGCACCGATTAACACTGGTGTCTAAGAATGCTGTTCAGTGGTAATACCAGGCGTTTGCGCTTTGCTCTCTACGGCTATAACTACATCCACTGTTCTGAAAGCTGCCAACGAACTCGCTCAATTTTTACCCCAGAATGTTCCAATCTAACGATTGCTTATGTTTTGTTTTGTATGTATTCAGATCACAAATTAACACAATAGACGAAAACGCTTTGAACTCAGAGAGTCTCCTAACGAAGCTACTTGTGTTACATACAACAATACTCGCACGGTGCTGATGAAATAACACAGTTCCTTCAAACAAATGCGCCCATGCTCTATTCTCATCACTCCCTGATCTTTTTAACCTGTCACTGATTTGTAGCAAAGATAAAACTGACTGGAAATGCGGATTAATTGCACCGATATACAAAGGCGGAAACCGATCCGACTTGTCGAACTACAAACCAGTCAAATTATTGCCAGTGGTATATAAACGTCTCTGTCGATTTCTAGCTGATGACCTAATCAAACACCAATCTTCTCATAACTCTTGATAACTTGACTGGATCCGTGGAAAATGGTTACTCTATACATGCTTGTTGCTTGCATGTATCTGAACATTTAGACTGATATATCCACAAAAGAATGCTCCAGAAATTGTAGCACCATGGGGTGTGTGGCAGATTATTGGCCCGAGAAAGGATTGCTTGAATTGTCGCGTCATCAAGTCTATACTTGATGGGGTGTGAATGACGGAAAAGCATGCAAATGAATATTTTGAGCTTATGTTATATTTTTCGCAGTTAATATTCATTCTAAAATTACTGAACTTCCCAAAGACACAAAGCACTTTATAAATATCACAGCACGTAAATTGCGGGGCGTTCAAATCTCACATGAATAAAATTAATTTATCGGCAAGTTTTTCGCGCTATTTCGCTAAAGTTTAACGCAATCTGTGGTCCGAATGCATCATTTTATCTTTTTAACTGAGGCCAATTTGGGACAGCAATTTTGAACGAATTACGAGATACCGGAAATTGTTGTAAAACATTTGAATGGAAACTGATGGTTTTCGCATTTGCAAATAAACTACATCTTATGTTAAAATTTTCAATCAAGACGGACAACGAATATGGCTCAGTTGACAAATTGTTTCTTGATAACATCATCTTTTTAATTATTTTGTGAAATTATTGTAAATCCTGACAATTTCTTGTAGACGAATAAAGCCAATTTCTTCTTATTCGTCTTTATATAAAAAATAAATTTCAAACTATTATATTTGAAGTGAACTAGGCAAAATATTTCAGGTAACGCATTTTTAAGTTGTCAAATGTGGAAAAATCTTTCATGAAATTCGAACGGTGAATCGCTTCAAATTTCCGTCGTGTTATTCACCGAGTTGTTTAAATCTCGAGTGCATTTTCGAGTGGTGAATGAGCTGTTGACGTAAGAGATTCAGCATCCGCGAGAAAAGCTTGAAGCACATAGTTCTGTGTTCACAACACTTTGAAATGAAAGCCTAAAATGATCAATTTAATTTGTGACATTTGAATAATTTTTGAAATTCGTCTGGGCAAAGTAATGGAGATTATTATGAACATTGCTTTGTGAACTTCGGTCAGAGCAGTAACTTATGTACACGTAATATTTGATTTAAAAGGATTGTTAAAGAGTGATTGGTAGAACAGGGTTCAACCCCGAGTTCGAGCAGGGTATGATTCAGTCATTTTAATCGAAACCAAATCGCGTTTTCAGTTCTATCTTCTATTACAATGTGTACAGGGGCTTTCGTTCACAGGAAACAAAATGATTCACGACTTCCCCCTGCAAGAAGACCCATTTGACGATGTTGTCTCCATTCATCACTAAGTTCAAATTATACAAAGCTAACCGCGTTCTTTCTCAAATATAGTTACATAAGAGAAAACTAATCGGTCAAACGCATCTATTACGCTCAAGAAAAGAAAGAAACACAATTACCTAAGGTAGTACTTTTATTCAGAGCACTGAGCTAGAACATGTGTTTCTTGGTTGACTCTCCCAAACGAGTTGTCAATGTGGTATCGCGTAAGATTCAAGCTTTCACTACTCGGGGCTAGTTCGACGAAGCTTGACGAGAATCACATCTTTTAATAGCTTATGATGCCTCTACACAAAATGGCGTCACTCGGAACATTCCAACGCATTTCTTTCATAACTCGAATTATTGCGGTTCTGCGTTTGTTGTCGTTGAACATTTCAACGATTTCGGTGTCTTGCACACTAATGCATTTTCCTTCTTCTCAGTATCCATATATTGTTGAATTCGAAATAGTAAGTAATAGATGTTGTACAAAAATGCGCGAGTTTCTGCTTTGGCTAAGAATATCAATATTACGAATGATGTTCAGTTTCATCAACATCATTTATAATGTGCCAGATGGTGGTAAAATTGCTCTGACATCCCATTAATATCTTCAGGAATCTTCATCCAGTTCAGCGTGAATTCGCACAGGTTAAGTTGAATCTGTGATATGCATGTGCACCACTAATCATGGTATAAATTTGTTGATCCCATGTGAACCCACACGTTTCCAAATTTGTCACGGCCGGCGCGGTTTTGTGAATAAGCTCCCAATTCAGGAAATACTCTATTGGCAATCGTCTCATATAACTCTGACAATCATTTAGCGCTCATGGCTTGCATCCCTGGTTCTGTGTGAGCTAACGGAACTACTTCTATGAACGGAGAAAGGTCGAATGAGGCGGACTGGCTAAAAACAGCTAGAAATAAGAACCAACTACTGGACTGAAATAAGTCTCAGTATTTAAAAAGCTGCGAATACTGGGAAGATTAACGGTATGTGTGATGGGTTCAAGGGTAACATTGGTACCATTGGATCCCATTAGGTTTGCATTTGGTAATCTGATTGTCGAAAAACCCCAGAAGATGGAAACACTGGTAGAGCACTTTTCCTCTTTCTGCTCTAGAGACAGTACGACTTTAGCGACTGCACCACTTACAGAAGAATCTCGATTCTGAATTTTGTAGATGAGCAAACCCAAATTCCTTGGTCCCTATATTATATCGCTGCAAATGATCACTGTTGGAAACTGTCGGCTAAAAGTACATTATTTCACATATCATTGTGCAATCAGTACGGATAACCTCTAGCTAGACACTTATACCGATGAGCGAATTTGCAGTGTAGCTGGCATTTTGTCCCGATTGAACACTCCTCTCTGGAGCAAGCGCAACCTACTGTGAAGCAAAGATGATTGTATAAATCGCGTGCTAACTAAATGCTTTATTATAGGGCAATGAACTCTAGACCACCCACACAACACACGAACGGAAGCTGAATGATCTCCATTTAAGAAGCATCTTCAGTCTATGAAACCTATCGTGGATATACAAATTGACGAATGCTGGAGTGCCTTCTAAAGCTGGTCTACATAGCACGTTAACCTTACTACGACAAGACTGCCTGCGGGTTCTTGAGCACGCATACGAATGGAAAATTTTCCTATTCCGAAAGATCTACTATCTGACGAATTTAAATCAGAAACTTGATCATCAGGCAGACCGCACTTGCGGTTCAAATATGTTTGCAATGAGATATGAAAGCTCTTGTCATTGTCCCCACCAGTTGGGAAAAACCTGCTCTTGACCGCTCCCATTGATGGTATTGAGTGAAGCGTCGTCTGCATTCGTGAGGGGACCAGATGCAACTCTTGCCGGCTGTACGTAGCACACACTGCCTGCTAGCAACTGACGCTTACCCCCAGAGTACTGCCTATTACTGCGAGCGCTGGAAGACAAAGTTTTCTTGCCGCATGGAACTGTTTGGTCATTCGGAAAGCGATGGAACATATAAAAACATGCGTGGCTAGTCTTGCTCGAGTGTCCTAGAAGTTTGTATAAATAACGTAATCGACCTTGGAAAAGTGAATTGGACTCGACCTTCAATAACATGTCGTAATCATTGCAGACCACTATCCTCACCCGTGACGATACATAGATATATTCGTACCCATATTTCGACCTCGTGGTTATTGTAAAATTCGATTTTCTTCGAAATATAATTCTTGAAATGTGATCACGTAAATAGTAATCATTCTAAATTGGCAAACGAGAAATTAACGAGTGGATGCTAATACTCTAAATCAGGATAATCATAAGAGACCCCAGGCCATGGATTAGTTTGCAAGTAGCTGTGTGTCACAGAATTATTGCATCGATGTGAACAGAGTTTCGCAATTGGCTCACCCGGAGATTACGCAAAGAAAAATAGGTTGAAATTGAATTCGATTGCTTTCTCACTAGCAAAATCCTTGGTACTGTTCGTCAACAACTGAGTAGATGACACAGTAATCTTCTAACATGCGATTCGAACAACTACAATGGTATTTTCCATATAAGTAACAAAGCCTTGTTTCCGAAATGACCTTGGGCTAAAATGTATTAAACTTCTTTCATTTCTTCTAAAAACTCCCACTTTTGAACTACTTCACAATCGGGCATTCAATGAGCTCATTAATTAATTACTGTTTGAGCATATGTAATTCGCGCTTGTTTCAATTGTTCAATTTAAAAAAAATGTGTCAATTGGGTGCGATGATATGGTTTTAAGTTTTCAAGGTTATGCGATAAAATCTGTTGTTAATATGAATTATAAATAAATATGTAAATTGACAGTAGCTTAAATAGTTTTATGTTGCGGAATTTCAATATGATTTTAAATTTTAGTTTGAAAGTTTCCAAATATTTCGTATAAAAGCAATTATATTACTTAATACACAACATACAATAGTGATTATCCCAATATCGGTAAAATCCGAAAATGAAGCACTTGGCAATTATCCTCAATCTTTGTCATCTTCGCGAAAATTGACGGAACGATTGTCCCATCTGTCATTGTGTCAACCAATTCGCGAATTATCTTGTTGCAAGAATGGTGTATTCGTGATGTGAAATTCTGTCATATTAGCCTTCATTATGTAAGGTTTCAAACTGGCTAACTTGTCAATATGTTTTGTTGCCAGTAAACGTTCATCCAACCAGAATGCAGACTGCATTTATTCTGCAACAATGAGACAAATTTTTTTATTTGTACAAAATTCATGTAATTCCTGTTTATACCACAAATTTTTAAGAACAACCTTTTCAAATATACCCAGAAATATAATATCCAACATCCAGAGTTCAAATTTAATCTGATCAGATAAGAATTTAACATTACTGAACTGTCAAAAAGTGTTACTTCACTGTCTTTTGAAA
Source organism: Atriophallophorus winterbourni (assembly GCA_013407085.1). Classification (NCBI taxonomy): domain Eukaryota; kingdom Metazoa; phylum Platyhelminthes; class Trematoda; order Plagiorchiida; family Microphallidae; genus Atriophallophorus; species Atriophallophorus winterbourni. The sequence continues at coordinate 13,238 of JACCGJ010004160.1, read as the reverse complement.
TGTGATTGCTGGGAATTTGACTGACATTCAAATAGCAGATAATGTTAAATAATGTATAGAGGAGAGTGAGATTTCGTCAAATGTCAATCATTTTCCACTTTGCTTTGTTCAGTGATGCTTCCGGTGTATTACAACAAATTCACTGTTCTCTCTGAAACACGATTAAATCGGTGTCAATTTTCAAAAATCTTTCGACCTGCAATTGTTGGATTTTCGCATGTAAGAGGAAGGTTAATTCTCCATACCTCAACTTTGTCACTGTAAGTAATATACTCTAGCTGATACAAAGGGTAAATGTGAATTTGACATGCAATATTTCAAAATAGGTTTTTCGCACCAAAGAATTAGGTGTTTAACTTTCAATGGATGTGAATTATTGTTTTTACTAGCAAGCGGGATAAATGAAATCGTGAGAAACCTGATGCGTACGAATTCTTTCGGATTGATATAACATTCAATTTTATTCAATGCATTAGAATCGTACTGGTCGCTTAAATCAAAATATGTTCTGTGTTAACAATCTCACTTAGATTGAGGAGTAGATGAACGTTTATACAAATAAACGCCACAAATGTGAAAATTTACGGCTTTCGATTGGAATTAGATTGTAAGATATTGCAGAAAGTCAAAACAAGGCGTAAAACACGTTCAGTAAAAACATTGAAATGAAAACTAAAATGATATTACAGAATTCCGGTTCTTATAATATCTTTATCGCCAAATTTTTAATAATGTCTCAACAGCTACATTTTGATTGTTTGAAATATTGACATTTTATTTTTTATTTATTAATTGTAATGTGTTGCTCACATCAACGGCGCTTAAATGACACAACCGGTTTTTGGCTGTTCCCGTCATCAAGTGGGGACTGTAAGTTTAACATCAGTGGGACTTGTAACAATGGAAAGGCAGGGAAATACGTCATACTTGTTGATAAGAGTTACATTGACCATCCATGAGTGCCTCCAGCGAATGACCAAGAGTCATTATTTGATTGGTATTTGAACATCGTGGCTTTAAACTATAACTGCTATTCAAACATTAATTGATTCTCTTCCGTTTCATGGGCAATTCAGTGGGTGTTGTGAATGAGTTGACTGTTATATTACCGAATTAGTGTTGAGGCGTAATCCATATGTAAACTGGATTACGCGATTCGTTTATTACCGTGCCGTATTTATGGGAACGTTTTCATGAATTACAAACAAACAAATGTGCTCACACTTCTCAAGTCTCTGGTTAATTTTTGACGAATGTTCACAAACATGACAAACATAGCCTTACGGAACCCGCTAAATTGCTCCAGAGTAACCTCTACATTGTAAGCTTGTGTGGAAAACTTCAGTATACATTAACAAACTCATCCTTTTGATGCCTCGGATATATAAGACTGTCAACAATATTTAGGAATTTAAAAGATGTGGAAGCTTAAAAAATTCGAAAATAAATGAGTTTTCTGGCTCCGCGAACATACATTATTACAACACTAGGAAATATTTAAATTGGCAAAAGAGGGCTTTGAAATTTTCAATGAGAAATTTTTCATAAACTAAATCTAAGTTAATTCCAAACAAGTGTGAAATGCAGGTGTTTTATATAAGTTCAACGCAAATATGTAATTGCTGGTTATAACATATTATGGTCTTCTTATACGAATTTTGTATAATCAAAAAAGTCAATGTTTTTTATTATTAAACATTTATCTTAGTATTTTGTACATACAAGGTTCAACCTTGTATGGTTATTCCTTTTTTGCCCATGTACACTTCATTCGCATTAACGCTTATACAATATTTACTTTTTGGCGGTTATTATAATTTGGAACTTGGACTTTGACTTTTTCCGCGGTTGAGGATTTTGCGTGCCTCGCCGTGTGCCGGAATTGTGATTAACAGATTCTCCAACATTTTAGCGCTTTCTTCACCTTGGATTCCATCTCTTGGACTTTCCAGCGTGGATTACTTCGCTACCGTTGGAATTCACTTGATCTTTCCTTGGACGTTTTCTCATTTGGTATTTTAATGAGTTCTTTCCATTGTTGCCGTATTGTGTATAGTGAAGATTTATTTTTCTTTGGTCCACTAAAATACACTTCACCATTTGTTCAAATAAATTTCAAGTATCATCGTACATTACATGAAAACGTAGTTTCACGTAAGTTTTTCAAGCATTTTTCAAAAACATTTTCTACGTTAAATATCCGCTAACTAACTAATTATGCATGAATAGGAAATAGAGAGCAAAGACTTCTTCTCAATTTCTCAGGATTGAGAGATTTTTAAATATGCGAAAAAATATCTGAGCAATTTTTGATCGAAAAAATGTTTCTATTTATAAGCAATTATGTTGAATAAAAGCACATGCGCTGATTGAGCGTTTTTATTTTTGTTTAAGCGATATCTGAGCTAACATTTTTTTAAAATATTAATATTAAATTTGCAATTGAAATATGATTGTCATGAATTTAGATGTACGAGTATCGTTCGAGTATTTTGCACTAATTTGAACGATGTTTTTGACATTGCTTCTAAAACGTATTACAGCTATCACTCAACATTACATTAAAATTCATTATTACATAAATATTCTTTGTATTGATGAAGAAAATTCTGACCTTGTTATTGCTTTTGGATCAACTAAGCCTCGAAATTCAGTCAAGATCCGTGTAGATTACCATCAACAAATTTTAAATTTCTCAATAAAAATGTTAAATATCCAAACTGCGGAATCAACAATGTAGCAACGTTAGACGAACTGAAAGCCTGAGGGATCATTTGGGTAAAATAAATCTTGAGAAGCAAAGCGTCAAACAATTTTGTTTATTTAAATTCACAAACTAGAAAACGATGTTTTACCTAAAACAAACGATTTTGACATACATTTTCGAATCTTTAAAAAATATCCTTAAATGAAAAACTTGAACTCAGATTTTTTATAAAAAAAATCTCCCAAAAATTAATGTTGCTTTCGTTATTTGACCTGCGAAAAATTATACACTGCTTCGTTATAACGCTGGCTTTTCTAAAGCGGAACATCTTACCACAGCTACTTAATACGATTTGTTTTACAATCGATTATTTGTCCTTCATAACGAGACAATACATGATATTATTCTGACTACAAAATCGGTTGATTTCCAACGTTTCAGTTTTTATATTTTTCTCATGATACGAAAGTTGTTTTACACCAATAGGCTTTTTGTTAAATATTTTCCCCCATCATTTATCGTGGAAGTGTTCCATTAGTGTTTACTCCTTAAAATTAATCACTCAACTGTTATGGTTGTAAGAAGCATGATAATGGTGCTTCAAATGCTGCATTTCACATATCACAATAAATTTCAGCTGAATTGCAAACCTGTCCGACGGTTGGATACAATTCATAAATCTAAATCATTTTTTACTTCGAAAAATGTAGATGACCTAATAGAGTATATGGTATTTAATTTGAATTAATGTTTGCAGACGTAATACACATTTAATGGTCAACTAATGGAACAAATGAAAGACCCCTCGTGGGGCGGCCCTTAACTTGGTTGCGGGTAGAAGCTTTACCACAGATGCATAAACATCTAATTAACTTTGATGCAAACTAACTTCTGAAACCGCTATGTCATGGATATGTTTGTGAGTCTGAAACAAATATAGATGATTGTGCCTTGACTGCTCAATTCGGTGTGCACTGTATTTTGATTGTCAAACGTGATTGGGAAGAAAAATTGACTAACAGCTTTTAGCGTCAACCTTTGAAAACACACATCAAATCTACGGAAAAGCTTTCACATAATCCGAATACACGCCGATGGAGTTAATGGAGTTAAAAAATGACTCAGTTTTTCAAGAGCTGGCCTGGTCAATCAGCCATTCAATGAGAGATTACAGTGCAAACAAATAAATTGAAAAACAAAAGACATAATATTTGCATGCATATGGAGGAATTGTTACCGGTAAACTATATCACACACAACAAGCTGTCTGAAATCAAATTGCATTGGGGTAAAACGTAAAAAATATTTAATTTTTTATAGTTCGAAGATGTAAGTGAGACGCGGAAATAATATGGTGCAATAACCGAGCTCAGCAGTTAGAATTCATTTGATTAGCATCACGGACGTGGTCACATCAGAAGAATGTGTATGCATCTAAAAAAATTAGATCAGACGTATTGGATGATTGTGATAATTTCGGTGCTTAAATATGGAAAAATATACGAGTTCTTAGGGCTAGGACTGAAATCGTTGTCAAGTGCAAAATTTATTACATATGAAGTTCAGTAAATCCTAGTATTCACCGCTGCAGTCATTTCTCGAGCACTTCTAATAAAATTGGAATTTACGGACGCCACATAGGATGACACGCAGGTAGCATGGAAATTCTAATCATCTTCATCGACCATTTAATCAAAAGACGTTTTGATAATGATCTCCCCAGTTTGGTCACGGCACGTCCGCGACCCATCCTATCGCTTTGTAGAACAATTATAAAATATGTCGAGTTGAGTGTGCTCAATCTCAGGATATGTTTATGCAGATAAATTATATTAATATGCGGGCGCACATCTTGATTCTAACTGTCGCTCAACGCGAATCAATTGTAGGCGAGATTTTTGAGACGTGGGAGTTTGTTTTCCATGGAACAATCTAACCTATTATGTTGCAAACTCACCAAATCAGCAGATGTTCAAGAGAATTTGTGATGAATTTTAGACCCTCAACCTGTGCGTCGAAGAAATCTATACACCTTGAACCTATGCATCTATATTTGTCATCCATCAATCGAAAACAAATTCCACCTTTTGCATTTTTACTTGATTCCTGAACTGCTCAATAAGCAAACAAATCCTATTTTTGTTTTTTATTCTTATTTCCCATATTATTTTGTATTTTGATAATTTATTTAATTTTTAGACCATTGAAAGTGAATTGAATTGAAGGAATACTTATATTTGTGGCAATTCATCTCTGTCTGCATGCATCAGACGCCAAGGATCTTCTCAATCCAATTGGATTAAAAGTTTGAGTTGGATTGGAATTACAAAATGTTGACTTTTTTTTTAGAAAATCTGAGTCGTGACATTTTAGACCTGTCTATGAAAATCGAATAAAGTTTGGCTGTACATATTTGTTTCGACGTGTTGAATAATTGGTTGTGCAATATTGACAACGAAACGGACTATTATTGAGAAGCACTAAATATCATCAAACATTCTAATTTAGTATAACAAGAAAACTTTAATAAAGAGCTTAATGTCCTTTGCATCATTTCAAATGATAATACGGAAGTTTTAAAATAAAACTAATAATCTGATAGAGTTCAAAATACACGGGTCTATAATGGTTCAGCTCTAACTCATTGATTCGAGAATGAAAGCTAAATCTTGCCGACTCAAGTAAATGAAAGCAAACTGCCAGACATAATTACGGATTTGTTACTTATGTGCCTGTTAGTGAAGCAAAAATATCAGTTGAATTTACGCGTTCTGCATTTCAGTCTTATAAATTTAAATTCGGACAACGCATAGACTTCAATTTTGATAGAGTCTGTTTTATCCGTATGAATATTTTGATTCAAATAGCAATAAACCAAATATTTGCATCGGTATTATAAGTATGTGAGATTATTCATAGTCTCATATTCAAACAGTAGTCGAAAAACCTCTTGGGCACTTGGCACAGCTTAAAAATCTAAATTATTGCTTTTCCAAAAGACTCTCCATCATTTTCGCAAAACGAATGATCAGATGCCCTAAAAATTTGCAGCACCGGCACTCTAAAATCATGAATTAGTTTTAAGATAGCCAAAGCATTTTTGAATGAAAAACGACGCAGTGATATGAACCAGTAAATGATCATTTATAATAATTTGAGACTTGAAAGTGTTGGTTCACGGTTATATATCGCGCAACGGTGTAC
>JACCGJ010004158.1:0-14650 GCA_013407085.1 Atriophallophorus winterbourni | reverse complement strand
CCAAACAAAACGATCTGCGATTAGCCTCACGGTGGCAGGATGAGACATCGAATGAAAATGATCAAAAATGGCACGTCGCAGAGAAAAAGGGACAAGAGGTCAAGGTTTTCCTGTCGAGATATCGCACATCAACGAGGCATCAGCGTTTGGTAACTGAATTTGCTGCAAATCCAGGGATCGACACTTCGCGATTTCGGTTTTATCAATCTTGACTTGATGGTTAGTCAAAAGGGAGAGATCAAATGGTGTGCCTGTAGACAAAACAGAAATGTCAGGTCTTGATAAAGCATCGGCAACCAAGTTCGCATCTCCTTTGATGTAACGAATATCGGTAGTGAACTGAGAGATGTAATCTAAGTAACGAATCTCGCGTGGCGAATGACGATCAAGTTTAGACTGCAGAGCAAAAGTCAATGGTATGTGATCCGTAAAGATAATGAAGTCACGACCTTCCAGTAAATGACGGAAATGCCGTATGGCCAAATATATCGCAAGTAATTCACGGCCAAATGTGCTGTAGCGAGTTTGTGTCGGATTAAGCTTTTGCGAGAAAAATGCCAGTGGACGGACTGTGTTCTTGTGGTGTTGTTGTAAAACAGCTCCCACAGCCGAATTGGAGGCATCGGTCGTCAATGACAAAGGAAAGGTGGGTTCCGGATCAATGAATGAGAGTTCTGTGGCACTGCAAAGAGCTTTTTTGGATGCGGCAAAAGCTTCAAGTGTCTCTGGCGAAAGCTGTAGTGATTTTGATTTGGAGTCGAGCAAATCGGTCAGCGGTGCAATGATCTTTGCGCAGTTTGGAATAAAGCGACGGTAAAAGTTGATCATGCCGATGAAGCAGCGCAACTGCGTTACCGTTGCGGGGACAGGAAAGTCGGAAATCGCCTGGCATTTCTCAGGAAAAGGTGTTATACCAGATCGAGTAAGGCGATGACCGAGGAAATCCAGTGAATCTGTGCCGAAAATGCATTTACTTGGGTTGGTCTTTATCCCGTAGTTAACGAAACGCTCTAAAACGAGACGGATGTGCTCGACATGCTCCTCTGGAGAGTTGCTGGCAATCAAGACGTCGTCGATGTATGCGTAAGCAAACGGCAAGCCTCGCAAGACTTCGTCGATGAAACGTTGGAAGATTTGTGCAGCGTTTCTCAGGCCAAAGGGCATCCGAGTGAATTCGTATAAGCCGAAAGGGGTTGTGACTGCCGTTTCGGGTATGTCTTCCTCGGCTACGTGGATGTGATAATAAGCACGGACGAGATCAAGCTTAGTAAGTATCGTCGTGGCACAAAGATTCAAACAGAAATCGTGAATGTGTGGCACCAGATATCTGTCGGGGACCGTTCGATTGGTAAGAGCACGATAGTCGCCACATGGCCTCCAGTCATCTGAGGTCTTCTTGGGGACCATATGAAGTGGTGACGAACAGGAGCTGGAAGAGGGACGGATGATCCCGAGCTCTAGCATGTGTTCAAACTCGGCTCTTGCGATCTTGAGTTTCGACGGGTGAAGTCGCCTAGGTCTGAAGGAGACTGGTGGTCCGCTAGTGACAATGTGATGTTTCACAGAGTGTGTCACTTTGTCTGTCGGTCTTGGGGGCTGCATGACGGATGGAAATTCATGCAGTATAGCACAAAAAGTCGAAGCTTCTGGAGTAACAGCTTTGATGCCGGAGGAAATGGCTTTAGTAGTGATACCTGAGACCTGTAAAGAGGTTTTCGTATCTACTAATCTCCGCTGTTTTACTTCGACAGTAAGACCGAAGTGAGACAGAAAGTCGATGCCGATTATTGGGCAATTTACCTCCGCGATGAGAAACACCCATGGAAAACTGCGTCTTAGTCCTAAGTTGAGGGTTAGCAGGCGTTGGCCGTAAGTGTTAATACGAGTGCCATTTGCCGCTTGAAGAGTGTAGGACGATGGTTTGGAGGTGCTGGATGTTGGAGGTATGACGCTAATTTCAGCGCCAGTATCGACTAGAAAACGCAGACCACTCGATTTGTCTGTGACATAGAATAGGCGACTCGGGTTTGGTAGGCCGGGAACAGTAGTCGCCGTAACTGATTGACCCTTGATTTTGACGGTTTTTGAACACGGAGAGATGCATTTGAGGCTTTATCCCCATATCTCTTGTGGTACCAACATACGCGCTCAGGGGTTTTCGATGGTCGAGATTTAGATTTTGAGCGAGGTGGGTTGGGAGATTTTGACAAAAGAGAGTTCGCCGCAAGAGTTAGTTCAGCGACTTGTTCTTTTAATTCCGAACATGGACCAGGCGAATTGATGTGTGCGGATGTGTGGTCGGCTTCTTTTGTTTCGAGCATTTTGTCAGCCGCTTGTGCTAGTTCGTCTAATGATACGTAAGTAATCAAACCAGCAAGCACTTGGCAAATGTCAGTTGGGAGGTTTTTAAACCACAACTGTGTTAAAATGCTCTCCTCAATCCTTTTGTCTCCAAGTAGCTCTTTCATCTGGCGAAGAAGCTGAGATGGCTTTTTATCACCAAGAGCCATTTTGGAAAAGAGGACGTTGAGCTTCTCATGCTCAGAAAAACCAATTCGGTCTATTAGAGCAGATTTGAGCTTTTCGTATGGCTTGACCTCAGGCATAGCATGAATGAGATCACTGACTTGTTCAGCTACGTCGAGAGGGAGCAGGGTCACCACATGAGAATACATGATAGATTCATCGGTGATGCCATATATACGAAAAATAGCTTCAATTTGGCCGAACCAAAGAGGGAGATTAGAAACGTTTAAAGCCGGTAATGTGCATGGAATATGTTGTGATTGTAGGATTGTGGAAACTTCACTTATGGAAAAATCGCTCATGGTGGGGTGTTAAGTGAGTATTCCAAAAAAATAAGCCAAAAATTGACAAATACGAAGATATCGTAAATGCCAAAACATTGCAGTTTGTCGAGGCTCACCAATTATGTAGTGGACCGAAAATATAAGTCTAGCACTACACACAAAATGGCAAAAATGGAAAGAACTCACTGAAAGACCAAGAGAGCAAATGTCCAAATAAAGATCCGTGGAGTCCAACGATAGCGAGGTAATCCACACAGGAAAATCCAAGAGATGGAATCCAAGGTGCAGAAAGCGCTAAAGTGTTGGAGAATCCGTTAATCACAGTTCCAACACAGAGTGGCGCACACAGACTTCACAACCACGGAAGAAGACAGATTCCGAGTTCGAAATTGTATTGACCGCCAAAAAGTATATTGTACAAGCATTGATACAGATGAAGTGTACATGGCCAAAAAATGAATAATCATACAAGGCCAAAAAGTGTAGGTACTAAATGCTAGGGTACAAGGGAAAGTAGGTCACTACAGGCGCACTACTCAGACCCATCGGAAGGACTTTGTACTGAAATAGACCATCAGGGGTTAGAAAAGCTGTTAGAGCTCTGGATTCAGGTGTTAGAGGCATATGAAAGTAGGCACTCTTGATATCCAGCTTTGAGAACACTTTGGATCCGGACAGTTTAGTAATTAATTCGTCTTACTGGGTAACGGAAACCTTTCGACAACGATCTGCTCATTCAATGCACGCAGATCACTGCATATACGAACAGACCCATCTTTTTTTGAAACGGCCACTAGGGGATGTACCCAATCGAAACATTGTATGGATTCGATGATATCCTGATCAACCATTCCTTTTATAGCACTCGAAACAGCTTCCTTCTTGGCCAAGGGAATTGGACGTGGCTGATGAATGGCGACTGGTTGCACGTCCACTTTCAGACGAATATGATGTTGGGCATTCTTGATTCTCCCAATTCCGCTTTCAAAAAGTTGGGATATTTCGACTGTACAAGTTGAACATCGATGGCTGACACATACATATTGTTTATGTTTGGGTTAACTTTCAGAGCAACCATTGCATTGCGGCCAAGTAGGGGCTTTGTTTTACTTCCAGATACGTAAACAGATACTGGACACCATGAGGAGTCATGCAAACAAATATTCACGATTATGAAACCCAGTATCTCAATTTTATCACTGGAATAACTGCCGAATTGATAGCGGGAGGGCTGAATGGGAAAGTCTGTCAAATAGTCTTCGTAAAAGTTTCGAGGAACAATCGTAACAGGAGAAGCAGAATCTAATTCCATATTCAATGAAATTTTATCATGACCAATATCGAAAAGCACGGAGCGGATGTCAGATGCTGGTAACTTGGGCTCAGTCGGTATACCCACAGTATTTCTAGGTGCAAATCGCAAGGCGTAAATTGTAGTTATGTCATCAAATTTTCCCGATTCATGGGGACAAGAATCGATAAGGTTGACTCGGCGGCCACGACACACCCGGGCAAAATGTCCTTGCTTACCGCAAACTCGACATTGAGCTTTTAATGCTGGACATGATTGAAAGTTTGCCTTAAGTTGTGTACTGCCGCAACGATAGCATTTCATGGAGCTGATGTTCTTACTACTTGTAGCTTGTGTGACGTTGATTTGATGTGAGTCAGAACTTGTGGGATGCTGAAATAGCTTGTTTCCCTCCATAACATCGTATTTCGTTCGAGCAATCTCACACGCGATGTCCCACGTCAATTTGTTTGCATCATGAGTCAGGATTGCTTCACGTGTGCCATTGTCAGATAATCCCATGAGGAGTTGTTGTATTAAGAACGTATCTTCAACTTTCTTTAGAGGAATATTGTTGTATTCACACGGACGAGCTGCATGCAGTAGTCTGGTTATGAATTCATCAACTGCTTCTCCGGACTCTTGGCAAACCTTCGAGAAACGAAACCGGGCAACATATTTGTTTACTCGAGGACCCCAGCATTTATCTAGCGCAGTAAATGCTTCTCTGAAGTCTTTCGCTTTGGCCAACTGTAAATCATCGAATACTCGTGAGCCTTCACGACCAAGATTAGAACGTAGTAATTTCAGTAAAATCACTGGATTAGTTAAATATTCTGGTTTGGACACACAGAGTAAGTCCACAAAGTCACAGAATGAATTTTTCCAATTTTTCCAATCATCCGAAGTAGGCTTTTCAGCACCAGCGGGCCAGAATTCAGTAGGAGGCCGGAGGAAGTCCATTGGAATCAGTAACGTGAAGAAAGTAGATGCAGATTCGTCAAGAACACTAATTGAAACTCGCGACTCCAATTGCTGTGTCCAAGAACACCAGATTTGCGAACACTAAACTGTATTATGAAACCTCAGACCATCCACGGCTGACCGCCGCTTCAAACATGAATAATCAATACCGAAACAATTGGACCAATCAGAACCAAGGTCACGCTCACGAGAGTCTCGTGATTGGCTGCCGGCTTCCAGCATACACAGCAGTTAACAATTTTATATTGTTCATCATTGTAGTAGACTGACCACTATAATATCGTCCCACGGATGTAGGAGAAAGTGCACAGGTGATTGAAGCCTTATCCCGGTAGCCAAAACTTGTACGAAGGTACAGACTAGCAATCACGGAACTTGCGTGAACGGAAATTATATCAAGGTCAACTGTCTTTTATTACAGTAAACCAAAGTTGATATATAGCCTGCATCCAAAAACTCTGGTCAGAGGAGAATTTTGATCAGGAATTGACAGTTGAACTAGCCAAGAGTTGTCAGGTCTTTCTAGGCTGGAACATATTATCTAGGCAACCAGTCACTTCAAAGTCAGCCAAGGCATTTGATTTGCATGGGTTTTGTCGGAGGTGACCAGGGTAGGGTAGACGAAGAAGCGATCACGATTAAGCCAAGTCATGCATCACATGGGGTGAACGTAATTCAAAGTAATTCAAAGTAATTCAAATTTTAATGGTCCAAAAAGCAAATAATTTACAGTAACTACAGATTAAAAATATGGGGAATTCATAAAAACAAAACAAATGTTTTATACATATGGAAAGTCAACACGTGTATTCAGTTGCAAGTTTTGGTTTGGTCAACATATACTTGTCAACTTCAGCCTTGAACATGTTCAGGCTTGTTGAGCAAATGATCTGTGGGGGCAGGGAGTTCCATAGAAAACAGACCCTGACAGCAAAGATAAACCTTCGACAATTTGATCTGGAGGGTGGAATAATTAACTTGTATCCATGCGATCTGCAACCACGTGCTTCTTGCCGATTAAACAGGTGTGCAAGCGGGTGATCCACAGTATGCAGAATGTTGAAAAGCAGGATCAAGTCACCCCTGAGACAACTGGACGAAAAGTCAAAGAGGTTAAGCGTTGCAGGAAGACGTCCCACATGGGGTGAACGTGCTGTTAGCCGCTAGCTAGTCTGGCGTTGTCTTAGTACGAACTCAGTAGGATCAGAAGTAGGCACATCCATAAGCTTGACAACGCAGAACCAGAGGCTTCGAAATGATATTCGCTGCTGGAATTTCTTGCACCGAAGGGGTTGATGGCAAATGGCTTGCCTGGAGAAAGCTGTGTGAAAGTAAGGAATTTGTCTGATATATTTCGTGCTGGTGCTCATGGCTGGGACTTCCAAGTTGGTTGGCGACAAACGTCGGTAATCCGTGGGTGACGTGTCTCGCTGTTTCAACAGTGGGCGATGCATTTGTACCTGAGAAGTGAGAAGAAAATACTCTCTGATGCATGGATTTAAGGCCACCGCCGAGTTATAGTCGTAAGACACTAAATACACGCACGGGAAATACCAAGCGATAATAAAGCGTCAAATACTTGCAACATAATCTGCAAATGTACCGTTTCGCGCTTTCCGCTCGAATATGGCGGATTGTTTGTAAATACTTGATGTACAGCGAATTTGCTGAAGTTATACACTGGTTTTCAGCCATAAAAGTTTCCTTTGAGAAACTTAACTCCAGGCTGGGAAAGACGGTGTACGGTATGAATACTCCGTTGTCTGAAAGAAGACTGGATAAGTAATCAGAGATCGCATTGCGATAATACGCAATGAATATCGCCCAAGCCCTCGAGCAAAGGGAGAGTTGTGTTATCGAGAAAATAGTAGTCCTTGCGCTGGGCGATGCCGGCATCGGTAGGTTGCAATGCAGCGATTTTCCTAAGTTCCAGGGAGGGTGGCAACTCCAGCACACTCGTTGTTAATAATTATTCAAAAATAGGACTTGGGGCACCTGAAATATATAGCATGTCAGTCGTGAACTGACTGAAAATTACTGGTGCGTAGTGACTCTAGGAGAGTACCTACCCACAGATCTGTTCATCGATGAACGAGGGCCTTAAATTCAGTCAACACGGTAAACTGTCTGCCCTGCAGAATATATATTTGCGAGCATCATGTTCAGCAAGAAAAATACAGTTTAAAAACTAAGAAGGTTATGTGATCTGCGTTGTGCTGTTTTTCATGATCTACAAATTTAATTGTACAAAATATTGTGAATAAATTGTCCAAATTCAGCTTCTGACTAGGATGCTAGATCATAAGTGAAGACTCCACACGATCCTCGAAGCAGATAAAAATTGTGTTGCTAAGAAAAAACGACGCTCGGAACTTTTTTATGTGTAAGTGCTAACAAAATCATTTAATTTTCAATTACTCAATTTCAAAATTATTCGTAAACAAAGCAAATTCATTGTAGGAATGATGAGCGCAACAGCGGGCACACATTCAAGCAGTAAATAGGGCATAAAAAATTAATTGACGATTTGAATTAGAGCTATTTCAACGAAGCGTAAATTTTTATATACAAAATTTCACAATGTTCTTTATTTTGAAATTTAAAAATGATAACTTGCGCAATCCACAATCTACATACGAATTTGAGATTCTGACAACCCCAATTCCTTGCAGTCTGAGATGTTATTCGACCTATGGATAAAAACATCATATAATTGCTTTCGACTTGATAGCTAATAGTTTCTCACAATTCAACGTGATAATTTTTAATGACAAAAATATTTTCATCAATCAAATAATTGTCCAGGAAAAATGTATACTACTGTCAGTTCCTATACAATTGAATGATAAAAATTCTATAAAAAATATGAATGTTTACTATATTCAAATCACGATAAGACAAATTTTGCAAAACATTTAATCGCCTCTATTGCTTAACTTTCTTTAGGTCAACAGCGGCGGCTCGTCTGAATTCATATTTTCTTGATACTGCATTTCCTTTTTCGTTTGTTCTTTTTGACAAACCATAAAACACGTTATTTCGTTAAAAATCCTCCACATCACGCTGTATGCATTACTTTTAGTGGTGTACTGAGCTTTGATATTATATAACCATTCCTGGATTTCAAGGCTGACGGACCAAAATCTGCACGTGAATATCCGGCGCGTTTTTGATCATTTTGGCTTCGAGTTTTATTTTTTACTTGCGTAGATAGCGTGTATTCTCAACTCGTCATAAATATTGTACCCGTGATTTCATTAATTTTTATTTTCCTTTTATTGAACACAAAATCAATCGAATGTATTATTAGACGTTAATGATTGGTTATAATAATAAATGGTATACAATTGCTCATAAAAAATATAAATAACAATATTTGTTAGTCCGAAAATTTCCGACCTCCAGATTTGGACTACTGATAGTACTGACCTAAGTGAACTGGAAAATTTATTGATTAGGCGGTAAATTGACAGCTTCCTATCGAACGATAGTAATGGGAAATTGTGAATTTTTGAGTCGTACATGCTCGTATGAGCTTGCTTAGTTGTTGGTTATCAACTGAAATTGGTTGAGATTGAAGGTGACCTGTGTACAACGTTTACTCTTATGCTCAAATGAAAAGATAATACAAACAGAAAAGCTAGTACCGCAAGGCGCGCCAGGTTTGCAATTAATCGGTCTTTCTTGGTGATTAGCCTAATACTTTTCACATTCTTTTTTAATTACACGAGCCCAGTTTTGGAATATAGTTTGCCAACAAACTCGGATGTGCAATGGTGCAGTACTTCGTGCTGTGTGGCTAACACCGTGCTAAATTGATTGGCCAGAGTTAGTGAGCTGCATGCGGAAACAGGCTGGAGTCTCACTACCATTTCCTGTTCTTTTTTCTTCCTCATATCTGTCTAGGGCTGGACAACCTGACAGTAACAGCCCACATGCAGTCTCTGAATGTGCGGCACTGTGCTTGGATCAGGCTTGTGCTTTCATACCCTCATGCCATACCATAACAAACTCTCCACTCACTAAGGGAGAATTCAAGCACCTAGAAAACGGTGCAACAACTGGCGACCAAAGGAATACAAAAATTGAAATCCATTCCTCATGCAGATCGTAGAAAATTCTTTGTGTTAATGGCGACAAAGAAAATACTGATTACTGAGTCTTCCGTGTAACACTATCTATCCTCCTTAATATTTTTGCTTTGGACTTCAAAATCTGTACCCAGGATTTCTGTGTTCTTTCACTTAGTTCACGCTTTCGTGATGTAGTTCCCAGCAGCTAGCTATAGAAAGTTCACTTTTCGGGATTATTTTCCCAGTATTTAATAATGTCAATAGAATGAGTCACTGTTCTACCGGAATCGGCAATTTACTTTTACTGCGATAACGAGTGCTACCAAAGATGTGTTGCGCATGCGTAGTGTACTAGTGTACCCAGTTCATGAATTGATATCTAATTTTCCATGGATTAAGTCTATTACATAGGTATCACTTGCATTGATTTCAATCCTTAATGGGCTGCATGCGAATACCAGCTTCAGTTTTCCTATATACAGACGGGAACAGACTAACAATAAATCAGCCCACTGCTCGCTTAAGATTTCTTATTCCCCTCTATAGGTCTTACTCTATATGATAAGTTAAAAGACATATGTTATCCTCATAATTCTTCTGCTTCGTAATTTTGTAAGATTTATTCAGAAAATAAAAAAACTGGAGACAGTTGTATGAATGTATGAAAGCACAAGCCTGATCCAGGCAAAGTGCCGTACAGTTAGAGTCTGCACGTGGGCTAAGATACTGTGAGGTTGCCCAGGCCTAAACAGTTGTGAGAAAGAAAATAGAAATGGTCGTGAGACTCCAGCCTGTTTCAGCATGCAGCTCACCACCGATGGTCAATCAATTTAGCACGGTGTTAGCCGCACAGCACATAAGTACTGTACGATTGCACATCCGTGCAGTTATGGGATGATATACTCTCAGGTTTTCCAGATATGGAGACTAATGCGTGTACTCGCATGCAGCTTATTAATGAATTGAATTACATGTAAGTTTTACCTCTGTAGTAGGTTTTATCGCAGACTATTGAATACAGCAATTCATGACCTGGGCACACCGCACCTGTGAAACAAAGGCGTTTGTAAACTTGACATTTGGCTTACATCATTTAAACTGCAAAATCACAGTCATCATCAGCATAGATAACGAAAGAGTCTAACTAGTAATCTTCCCATATTCGGCGCAGCCAGTCTTCCCGGGCTGTTGTCCACGCGATCAGATATAGCTGTGGTTAGTTACGCTTCATGATATGTCTGGAAATCTTGCTCAGGGTAGGTCTTACAGTAATCATCTTAGAGCATTTGCTAAATCTAACATGTTATCAAGTAGAAAGACGAGGAATGCTTGTTACGATGCATGGCATTGGAAGCCATGGGAGATATCGTTCGGATATGGCGAAAATTGAGTGCATGTTACATTTGAGGTATGAGCACCTCATCCCATTTTGTTTGTGCTTAATATTTTATAAAATCTCACTCTTCCCCGTCGTTTAGGAATTTATTTTTCTTTCGATAAATTTGTCGCCACCAAATATTCTATTACGGATATTTGCGTTACGTATCCTGCCAAGTATATGGTATGAAAACACAAGCCTGATCCACGCAAAGTGCCGCACAGTCAGAGACTGCACGTGGGCGAGGATACTGTCAGGTTGCCCAGGCCAAGACAGATATGAGGAAGAAAATATAATAGAAATAGAAATGGTAGTGAGACTCCAGCTTGTATCAGCATGCAGCTCACTACCTCTGGCCAATCAATTTAGCACGGTGTTCGCCGCACAGCACAGAAATGCTGCACGATTGCACATCTGTGCACTGCCAAGTAGCTCTAGCGATGATGCGTAGACAACGATTGTCGAAGACCTGTAGACGTCTTATTTCTTTTATCAGTCCAGTTGTATTGTTGTATGGGAGCGCGATAATTAGACCTCACGCAAAAAACTTTCGGAGCAAGGCTATCGGTAGAAATATTTTCATATAGAAGCAGGCTGATGGGCCACACTGGATGGATCAAGTTTTGCTGTTGCCGTACCTACGATTTACTAAACCGATTCTTTGTATGGTGTCGCATCCAGATTTTCATAGAATGCGTGCTTGCCAAACCGCTACTTATCATGATCAACTAAAAACCTTACTGGTAATCTGCCCGTCTTCCCAGTTAGAGCCAGGCGGTCCGATATCTCTGTGGCTAGTTACACTTAATTATTTCCTAAATGATGTTGATTTCTTACAACTGTTTAGTGGCACTCTTACGGTGAACGTATTCTTGGAATGTTTGCTCAATATTTGTTGTTAATTGCGGTGGCGATGATTGATTCAGATGCTTCTCAGAAAGTCACCATGAAACTATTTTCTGATTCCGTGGCATTTTAATTATCGGGATTTTCAGATTCAGTATTAAGATATCCGGAAACATCTGGTAAATTCTCATTTAGTGAATTGCTATCAAAACATGCAACTAGATCTGAGGTTGGTGCAAGATAACGCAGGAAGACAGTTTCTTTTCCATAATCTGAAAAGCGTACACGAGCATATTCAGGATCGATCTCAACTAGGTCAACCTCTTTTCCCAAGATGTCATACTCAGATGACCACGTATTTCTTCGAATCGTCATCATCATGAAGCAAGAGTCTGAATTCTAACAGTGCCAGGCAGCATGAAGCAGGAAAATAATATAAGCAAGCTCGTGTGAGAAGGAAAGAGCGTAAGCGGAATATGCAAACCAAATGCGCAAAAATAGCTTGTTTTTTTGTAATTTCTCTGCATGCGATTTTTTGATTTTTTGTTTTTCTAATATATTATAATAATACCGGTTTAATCCAATTATGACACATCATAAAATACATTGATGCTATGTACTTCAGTTTGCAGACAGATATCTTAAGGTTTCCAGCCAAATAGACGGATTTTCGGACCCCACACAAGCAAACGAATACGCCCAACTGAGCCTAACGCGAATTAAGTGTGGTATGGTAAACGGTGATGAGGCATTCTTAAAACATGTCAAAACCATCGCAAACGAGCCCGCATCAGCACTTCTCTCAGTCTGTGGCCTATTAGCCCTAACATCCGGTTGCAGACATCTATATTTGTAACGCGATGCTGCCACCAAATGCGAGCGATTCTACACATGCAACGGGTGTCAAAAACAGAAAGCCGACGGACATCTTCCACTCGGATAGACCAGGTTTCATAGCCTTTAAAGTAGTGTAACACACACCACTGTGTTGTACATTCAGCCTTTAGAATGGACTAAAACATCGCGTCGACGTCACAAATGGCGAAAGTTAGCAAACACTACGCCCGCTTTGCGTGCACGTTGCGAGATCTCATCCTCGACACAACTGCCGAGGTAAACAAAACTGTCGACGAATTCAAGTTTGACATCACATACAGTTAGACTTGGAAAATTGCCGCTCCAGTCCTGGGTAAAATTTTTTACACTTGTTAGGCGCAAAGCACACGCCATACCTTGAAGCTTCAAGTGACAGGCGGGCGGGGGCTTGTTGCATCTCCCGGAGGTGCGATGTCACCCGCATACCCTACATTGATAGCTCTCTCACCAGGCAAAAGTTCAACACCTGCGCACACAAGACCAGCTAAAGCTTTCCTTAGGGCATCGTCGATCGCGAAGTTAAAATAGAACGGCGTGATAGAGCAACCCTACCGCTCTCCGCTGGAGATATTAAACCAGGATGACAATTGACCGTACGCTCGAACCCAGCCTGAGGTTTGGCAATATAATGGTTTCAAGATCCAACCATACTTCTCGAGCACTCCGTGTCTCAGCAGACCGTGCCAGAGACTTTCGCCATCGATCAATTTCTAAGTTCCGGGAACGTAGGCAGGGCCTCTGACAACCAAAGCCCAGCTCATGGCCTGCACGTGGCGGAACTGCTTCTACTGACAGGAGAAGGGGCGAAGGCGGATGACTGGCGCCTCAAAACCAGTTTGCTCCGGGTAGATGGAGCTCGTCAGCCTGGGAGGGCAGTCCATCTAAGGGAAGGAAAACCCTTATTCCAAACCTCCGCTGCCTTGCGGCATACCCGATTGCGGGAAAGGCTTCGGGAGTGAACCCTGAGGAAAAATCCTTGCTGCCTTGCAGGTTGCACCTGGTCGTGCAAAGGCTAGAGAGGCGTACTCGAACAATCGCCGAGGCACTTCAAGAGAGGCGCAAGAACCCTCAAAATGGTCACCGGCTCTCGTGAAGGAAAAAAACCGCTGCCTTGCGGGTAGACTTTTGAGTCAAAGGCTCCGGGTGGGGTCCCCTAAGCCAACCCCCTACTTCGGCATTGGCAACCGGGTAGTATGTCGCCTTCAACAAGAACCATGGAACCTACATTTTTCTTTCATCATATACCCTCTTCATGGTATACTTGTTGGCACATCGTCTGTAAAGACTTGTGTAATAATAATAATAATAATACGTAGGCACAACGAGACTGTTTTCCACAGCGTGGCGTTCAATCCTTCTACTTGCCCGTTACAACGTGGATTGTAGCTGGTAGTTCTACTAGTGGCCATTTCGCGTTCGTGCAGCATCTCTATCTGAATATATGAATGAAAGACGGCAGACCAAAAATTGAAAACAGGCCAATGAGTTGCTATATGATCGTGGACGATTTCATATCTGGGCAAGGAAATGCAATCGGAAAACGGAAATATTCGTCGATCATGATCAGAATCTAACGGTTGTGAGTTGATGAAGGGATCGGTACTTTAAAATCGAGACTTAAACGCTTTAAGAATTGGGTAGCTTTTATTAAGTGATTATTATCCGGTTAATGAAATTTCGACTTGGGCTCAAGACAGGCAGGTCACTGCTGAATGATTGACTTCACGTTCTCAAGGGAATATGGCAAATTTTTAGACCGAACAAAATGAATAAAAGCTAGTCGCACCTGGATGACACAAGCTCTCGAGAGCACACCTGCAGCTTGATTCTAATTTCCGGGTCGATAGACTGCGTAGTACGAGAATTGAGACAGCTCAATACCCCAGCGTTGAACTTTGTCGTTTTTTTATTTTTTCTCCGAGCTTTGAATCATACATAAAAGCCACGGACCGCTGATCAGTTATCAATTTAAAATGGGCCCCCAGTAGATAATACCGCCTTTTTCTATTTGCTTCAACTATGGCATACGCCTCCTTTTCTACAGCGGAATGTCTTCGTTCACGTGAACTTAGCGTCCTAGAGAAGAATGCTACTGGACGACCATTTTGGTCCAGTGTCACAGAAATAGCGATATCGGATGCATCCGTTTCAACCACCAGAGTCACGTTTCGGTCTACTGTCATAACCGCAGCTCCCATCAATTATGTCTGGATCGCTTCATAACTATTCAAGACATCTTTAGACAACGGAAATTTCGTGTTTTGAATAAGCGGGTGAATTTTATCAGAGAATTTCGAAAATCACTGAGTATAGTACGTAAACATACCAACTCTCCGTTGCTGTGATTTCAGATCATCACGGGAGGGAGGAGAGTAAATGGTTTGAAACGATC